>JAQFZX010002581.1:0-18056 GCA_034682405.1 Hydroisotoma schaefferi | reverse complement strand
AACTTGTAAAAACTAATGTCTTCATGGGCGTAAAACGCCTAAGTCATAGACAAATAAAGATTCATTCATTCATTCATACATCAAATGACGGCAACACTGCAAGAAGAGCCTTTTTGGATCCTACCAAGTTTTCTGAAATTTCAATAATAACAAAATACAGATTTATATCATATTTCAAACTATTCTCTCATTTTACAGAGTGTCATTAGACTACTTGAGGCCACCAAGGACGTCAATCCAACCAATCTTATGGAAATTGAGCAAGATATGAATGAAGATCCATTAATAACAGAGGTCAACTTGATTCTTGAAAATGATGTAAGTATTGTCAAAGTTGCGTGGCCCAAAATGCTATTTAGTAAGACAGCGGAATCTAAGTTAGATCTTAATCTAATTAATCAACAATTACAAACCCTTTTAATAATCATCGACATCTTTCTGTCTTTTCTTTAAGTGCATACTTGTCTTATTAACACTGGTTAGGGATCAGGATCACACGGAATTTCAGAACGGACAGACGGACAGACGGAAAGACGGTCGTCAAACTAGCTGTGATTTCTAGGGAACGTTATATTTACATAATGCCAAGGGATTTTGAGAGCCAAGCATAAACGCATGATGTCAGTACCAAGGTGGAAACTTTGAACAAAAATATAAATACCAGCACAGTTGTAGTTGGACTACTTCCAACTGAGTTCCCCCACACAGTTGGATCCCACACTATCTGAAATTGCCGGCCTATCCTCCGTGTGTAAAGAAAGTCAAAGGGGCCGACAAATGGCCGTTTGGAAATCTTGGGAAGTATATAAATTCTCAACCGTAACGCCGGATAAGTCCCAACGGCCACTGCTGTGAGGCATTCCCCAGTATCTATTAAGGCAGGATAGCCGGATGCTTTCAGATAGTGTGGGATCCAACTGTGTGGGGGAACTCAGTTGTATCTTCAGTCCAACTAGCACAGTTGGAGTAATAATAATTCTGTATTGCATCAGTTGCATTTGTACATTCCTTTTACATCAAAACTGTCACTACTATCGACTACTTTACAGTGTACATTTCTTTTGCAGCACAACTGTCACTACTATCGACTACTTTACAGTGTACATTTCTTTTGCAGCCCAACGGTCACTACTATCGACTACTTTACAGTGTACATGTTTTTAAACCGCAACTAATAAGACTGAATATAATCAGCTACTACACAGTACATTTCTTTTGAAGCACAACTGTGACTACTATAGAATGCAGTCTTTAGGTCCGCTTTAATTGAATTACAAAATTGATTCTGATTGACACAGGAGAAACCAAACAGATGTTACCGAATATACATTTTTTGGCAAATATTTCTGCAAACCATTACCATTATTCACCTGAATTCCACAGTATAGAAACCTGGATTTTCCAACACAAAAGATTGTGATAAAATGGCCACCCTTACACAATGTATAAGCAAACATTTTATGCTTATAACCAAGTAAATTAACATATTCTTTCAATTGACTCTCGGTAATTTTCAAATTCTTGCCCGTTTGAAAACAGCACCAAACCAAAGGATCTGGGACATCGTATCTAAATGAAAATGTAACCCGTCGTTCTTTTTTGCAATCAGAACCATTCTTCTCAGGTTTTCCGTCATTCACAAACTTTTCAAAATCATTTGTTGTCTTTCCCACCAAATTATAGCACACAGCCACGGGGGACGATTTGAGCTTTTTTGGCAACGCTTACTTTTTCACTTTATTTCGGCAGTGAAGCATGACAAATTTTTGAACTTCGAGTAGAATGAAAGGTCTTCATAAACGTCATAATTATCTTTAACTTCAATGCTCTCCTTTAGAACTTTAATTTGAAAATTGTCCACCTATCGTAAATCGGGTCCATATGACCCACACAGGTGCCTGGTTACGCTTTCGGATTTTACAGAAAATAATCTGTAATTTGATCGTTTTGAACAAATTGCTGCTCTACTTTTGCCCATAAATAACCAAGAAATGAAATTGTTGGGAACATTCAAAGTTTTTGGTGCACGAATTGTTTTTTAAACTAACTCGAAAATCCACGGGATTGAAAATAAACCTCCGGGTGTAGCTTTTAGACACCATTCTAAGGCGCTTTGGCGCAGTTTTTATAGCCATGTTTATTTTGAAAACTCTTCGTTTTACAGGTCTTTATTTTCAACAAGCAGATAAGCTCCCGCACCCCTAGTGTTTCATCTGTTAAACGTGTTTCTGGCTTTTCACTTACCCGGTGGGGTTTTTTGACATCCACGGGTTTTAACCTGGACTTTCACATTGCACCTTTTAGCGGAGGTGCCACTTGTGCTTGAAATTTCGGCCCGATTCGGTTTGGCAGGTTATGAGTTCTGGCGGGGTCGGTGGACAGACAGACGGACACGGCAACCTATATAGCCCTATAATGGGCTTAAACCAGAAAGTCGAAAGGTACAGCGTGTGAGGGCTGTCCCATATATATACTGGAGAAACAACTCAGCGCCTTTTATTGTAAATTTAAAATAAAACGGATAAGAGTTAAAGGATAGAACAGCATTCGTAGGCCATATCGATTGACTGGGCTAATATACCTGCCTGCAGTATGTTTTTTTACTTTAAATAGCCAACTCACCTTAGTCCTTTTGCTTCTGGCTAAATTAAAATCATTCCTTCGTCGTGTCCTTCCAATTTGATACCATTTCACTGATCTGAAGTTTTACATTCATTTCAAGTTTAAATTTTGAAACTTTTAAATTGAATCCACCTAAAGGTGAGGACAATAAATCATCAATAGTCCGTAGCATCATGTCGCGAGATTTCCTGATGTCGTGGAATTTTTTTAATTATATTTTTCTCGTCACGGGTACTGCAACTACTCTAGATCTTACGTATCCGTTGTCTTGTACCAATTACTACTTTAAACGTAGCCCTACTGTTCTAAATAACACCATAGACCTTGAATTGAATGGTACAGAACACTGTCTTCATCGAAATAAGAACGTTATTGCTCGTGCCCAAGGGTTTGCATGGGAAATCTCTCAATTGTTCGTTTCTACTGAATGGGACTACTCCCTGAAGACTGCTCAAGCAAACATTACCTTCTATTATCCGGATCTCTGTCATCCCCGCGTTTCTGCAACTCGGTGTTATAAGATTGTCACACAGGATCTGCGTGAAACGACCTACTTTTTCTTCACTAATTATCAGAGTACAGTTATTCAATCACCTGTTACAGCTTCGGAATGTCGTTCTATGATGCAAACCAAGCGTGCCCCTCATGGTTCCCTTTTAACTTCATCTGTCCCTTATGGTCTAGTTCATACAAGTTTGGAAACATATCTACCTTCGTCATCAAAGATTCGATTCAAATGGCATTCTACGAAAACTACATCTAACTACTATTTTCACAAACTACTCATCACAATGCCCTATCCTGGGACTACAGCATGTGACTCATTCAATCATACAAACACTTGTGAATATACCAATGGTTATTGTGTTGCTAATACTAGCATTGACATTTGGGCGCCTGGAGCACACAAATACTGCCCTATTCTCAAAATTCAAAAGGCTCCTGGGTTTCTCATTTATGCTCCTCGGCGTCGGCAGCAAATTTTAATCTGCCCAACTTTACACATCGTTATCCCTGATGTTCATATGACTCCGAATTGTCAAGTTACCATTGGTGAAGCTGCACCAAGTTGGTTTACTCCCTATTTTTTTCGATGCTGTCATTAGAAATGTCACTATCCCGTGTAATGTGCATTCGTACGTGGATGTGACTTTTATTTAAATTTGCTTCTATACCGATACTTCTCTTCAAATTCTTCATGTCTGATGATGGAGAATCAAACCGTCGTTTGTTTCATGTTTGTTAAGGGTTTAATTTATTACGCTATTGTGTTAGCGTATAACAGCTACCAAACAAATAGATTAAGCAATCCACTTCTAATCCATCTTTACTATAGTGTTAGTAAATAAAATTAAGCTAATTTAATAAACAAAATTAGACTTAACGCAAAAAAGTACACTAAAGTAGTCGATAGTACCCTAAAGTCCGGCCGGCAAGACGCGGCCAGTAGCGTGAATTTGGTGGAAAGAAGAAATTCACTGATAAATCCAGTGGCGGTAGAAATTTACAAATCTCAAGAAAAGTAAAGATTACCATACAACGCAGATAGGCTAGTGAGATAGATAGGTAGTATTTTAATTTTTATTGTTAATCTCTATATAAAGCAATTCTATGTTAGTAATAAGTAAAACTTCATATGCGGCCACTAAGCGAGGTTGCGGCTAGTAGCATGAAAAATCTCAATGTCAAAAGTCTGCGGTCAATAGGTGAGTGCGGCATACGACCGGGGGCGTCTTGCCGGCCGGACTTTAGGGTAGTGACAGTTGTGCTGCAAAAGAAATGTACACTGTAAAGTAGTCGATAGTAGTGACAGTTGAGCTGCAAAAGAAATGTACACTGTAAAGTAGTCGATAGTAGTGACATTTTTGATGTAAAAGGAATGTACAAATGCAACTGATGCAATACAGAATTATTATTACTCCAACTGCTGGTATTTATATTTTTTTTCGAAGTTTCCACCTTGGTACTAACATCATGTGTTTATGCTTGGCTCTCAAAATCCCTTGGCATTATGTAAATATAACGTTCCCTAGAAATCACAGCTAGTTTTACAACCGTCTTTCCGTCCGTCCGTCTGTCTGTCCGTCCGTCTGTCTGTCTGTCCGTCCGTCGGTCTGTCCGTCCGTCCGTCCGTCTATCCGTCCGTCCAAATTGTTCTACCAAATGGTACGCACAATCTCGACAACTTCATACTATCTCAAAAATTAGTGAGTGCCCCAAACACCCCAATTGTCTCTACTTGCCCACACATTCATAATGTCCTGTCCTGTTTTCGGATTTTCGGTTTTTCCGCTGACTTCACGACGCCCTTTCATTCCTCAATTTAACTAATAACTAACTAGCTCATTCGTATACTTTATACTTTCTCATAATAAAATGAAATGCTCAACAAACGCTCTACTTCTGTTCTGGTAGAATTAGTAGGAAGTCCTTGTCACATCTTCTACAGGTTGTACCTACTACTATAGGTTTAAAATCAAACTGGAATCTGTTTGGCTGCCTCTAACAATTTCTAAAACATTCTTACCCATTTCAATTGAAGATGATTTTGATAAAATTCGTATTTAATCCCTAAATTTGAACGCGTTTTACTGACCACGTTAACATTCTATGTACTCTTAAAGAGTTTTAACGATAGTTGCAAAACGTACTTTTTCCACGAGTTCCTCCTCCAGCTTTTATAAAGTGATTAAAATGAGTGATTCGGAACCGATGGAATCGTCAACGGCTGCAGATTCAGACCAATACATTGATCCAGAGCTTCACTGGACTTGCAGGAAGTGTCCTGATTTAGTAATTAAATCAAAATAATGAAAAGGAAGAACATCGTGTCTTTCACCGAAAACAGCGACACAGGGATAAGAAACGGCAGGATAAGCCCAGTCGTAAACGTACAATAAAGTATGCATATAAATAAAAAGTGGTAAATATAATAATTAAGGGATAGTAGCTTCAATATCAAGGATCAAACTCCTTAAAAATACAATAATGTCAACCGGGTTGTATTTAAATTAATTAATAAATAATTGATTAATTAATTCCAGGCCACTTCCACCACCCCCTGAATCAGCCAGTAGCACTGAGAACAACCCTCTTCACCCCAGCAATCGATAGATATCCCAGAAGAGATAGAAATTCTAAAACTAAAACTCCGGAAGAAAGTTTGAGCCCGGATTCTCGAAAACGCCGGGCTAAAGATAAGGCAGTTGGAGTCAAGATAACCAAAGTGTCTAAAGGGTAGATTAATATTTACTCTACTCTTGTTAAGATTAAGAGTAGGATTGCCTACATGCAACTACTTCTGTTGTTATAATACTTATAAGAGCTACCATTCGCACTGAATTGAAAAACGCTACATTTTCTAAGCATCAGATCACTAAATAAAATATCATATTCCAAGTATCCTACACTTTTCTCCAAGTTCATTCAATTGGACCTCCTGTCGCTGGACCTCCTGTAACTGGACCTTCTGTCGCTCCGAACCCCGTGTCGCCGGAACTCCTGTCGCTCTGAACGCCGTGTCGCTGGACCTCCTGTCGCTGGACCTCCTGTCGCTGGATCCCGTGACGCAGACTGGTTACATAAATTTGTATTTTTAATTTCTAGTTAACTCATAGTTCTGATCTGAGCCTTAATAAGTCAAGTACACCAAACTGAGCGGAGCGACAAACTTTTGTATTTGTTAATAAAAGATTTGGGATATTTCTTGGCTAAATTGCATGGTTATCTTTCTACTGGAACGATATCTCAGACATCCCTAATTAGTTCTGGTATAAAGCATGTAATTATGATTTCTGAATATTATATTAAGTCTTGATTTTGTAAGCGATAAGAACATTACATTTATGCATGGATTAAAACTTTTCTCATTTGCATATCAATCAATCATGGGATTTTCATTGCATTCATTTTAATCTTTCAACTTGGGCATTGCAGTGGGCTAACTTTTATACTCGGCTTGAAAGAAAGTAAAAAAAAGAAGCGTAGAGGATGATAGAGTGTGTAGGGAATAGTAAGGAGAGAAAGATTTGTCATGTGTTAATCTTATTTCTACCTACAAGTTGGAGGACCACAACAACTTCAGTTTTAAGATTATAAACTTCAGTATATATAGTAATAAGACTAATGCAGATAATAAGTTTGCATGGACATGTATACGGGTAAAACCAACCCGCCATATCCACTACATTTACTACCAACAACAACACTATATACTCTCTTCTGCCTTTCTCCACCCTTCTTTTCATTACTAAAAGATATTACTTCTGAAGGTATTATTCCCTTAATATATTAACAATAAGGTTTCGAAAATAAATAAATACTTCGTATGGTAATTCCTTTAATTATTATCACAGATGGTTGTTAGTGAAGGAACAAATGGTACAAATGTTGTATAAATGTATCATGCAAATTGTAAATGCAAACGAGCGCATATGGAACTCATCCCTCTTTCACTTATTTAAATCCTCCAGAAGTATAGAGACACGTTCCAAACAATATTATGCAAATATTTAGCTAAGTGCGATGGTACTTAAGCCCTAAATTGGACCATAATTTATTATAATCGCAGATAAAATGATTAAACTTTATTCATAAGCGTTAGTCATTTTTTCCCTCAGGCCTCAGAAGGACAGAACTTAAATAAAATAAAACTGAGCTAGGTAGGAGGGTAGGACTGAAAATTAAAAAGTGTATATGATTTATTTTTAAAATAAAAAGGGATGAATGATTTGCAGGTGGTTTTGAACATAAAATCATTAAAAGATGAGTGATTCTGAGCGGATGGACTCGTCAGAACCTGCAGATTCTGACCAAGATCCAGATTCCGGGATAACACATTGGGTGTGTAAAAAATGTCCGGGTAGAATATTTAAAACCCTCCGAGGAATGGAAAAACATCGGGCATATCATAAAAAGAAGCCTCGACCCTCTCGGAAGAAGAAACATCATACAACGTATGAAATACTTTTTATTATTATTCCTATATTCCTATATCTACCCTAATTCCAGTTTTAATTCCCCTTGAGAGACAGTTACTGTCTCACGACATATAAACATTGGTGAAGTAGAAAATAAAATATAAAGAAGGATAAATAATGGAGGAACCAGAGACCGTGTATTTCCATATTTTAGGATATTGGTCTTGTCCTTACGTTATTTTAGTTTGACTCCCAAACGACCACCGTAAGTCTTCTACAATAGATCGGAGGGGCGTATGTATGAAAAACTTGTGGTTTAAAGCATGTGCAAAATGAAAGAGACACCCCTGTTTAAAATTTAAAGGATAGAATAGGGCTTAATTAAAGGGGGCGGCCTATATTCGGGGAATGAGGTTAATTAAACCCGAAAACATTATGTTATATGTGGTAATATGGTGGTTAGTAGAGTTAAGAGAGTAGTAAAGGTGTGGGGCCAGTTTTTAGTTTTCATAGAGGTTCCTCCCGTTCTACAAATGTACCCTCCCTTGTAGAACATATTTTAAAAGGTTGGTTGGCAGGTTCGGAAAGCATTTAATGTTATCATTTCCTGGCTTTAGAAGACAGTTTATAAATCGAGGGATTTATTTATGATAAACTGAAATGAAGTGGTAGAATGTGGAGTGGAGAATGGAGGATTTATAGTTGTTGAATTGATATTGATATATTATATTTCAGCCCATTGCCTCCAGCCCCTCAGTCCGAAAGTACGGTCCTTTTTGTCCGACCTCAAAAAAAGAAACAGGGAGTTGGTCCAGTTCCTCCAGGAGGAAGTATAAGTCCCAGATCTCGGAATCAAAGAGCTCGTCAACTCCACATTGAAGGTTCCATTATAGCTGCTAGTGACACTTCTACCATCAGTTCAGGATAAAATACCCCATTTTAAATCCTTTCATACTTTCAATTACAAATACAGTTTTATAAATGGAATTATCTTCAGACAAATCTAACTGGTTTAGCAGTAATTTTTAACTTTATAAGACAACCTAACTATGCTCCCAAAAAAACAATATAACTACCAACTTAGGTATACAAAATCTACCCTCGTTATTCCTTTGTTATCTTTGTCTAAATATGCAATACCTTTGAGATTTGTTAAGTCTAGGAGCATCAAAATGATGCTTTCATGTTTACAATAATTGAACTAGAGGTCTATGTTGATTAAATTTACATGCAAGAGAAAATAAATAATTACGAATGATAAATAAGCGTACAATAATTAATTTATTATGGATTATTATTATTCAGCCTCCAATAAAATGGATTTTGCCGTTTAAAATGTAATCCGCAATTAATATTTGATTGGCCGTCTGCAAATCGCCGCGATACTAAAAATGATTTTGCCGTATAAAAAATGTTCCGTATTTAATAATAATTTCTCCCGTTTCGTCGTCTAAAGTTGCAGAATTAAGGAAAAAGGAATCTTTAGATGCTCGATAGATATATAAATGATGAATGATGATTTTTTATAAGGATGGGGTTTTCAATGCATGGAATGATTTATTTGGAGGAACAGCGAACGATAAGATTGTTTATCAAAATAAAATAGACTAGTAAAATAATGAGTTAAAATAATACATGAAATTCTTTTAAAATATCCTTAGGGTCCTCATAAATCCTTTGTACTAAAACTGTTTACTAAGGTTAATCTGGAGAATGAGGAGCTTCAGTTGAAAAATAAGGAGGTGAATCATGGGCCAATAATGTATGACATACTTCACAAACGTTGTAATCTCTGTTTCCCTGTTTGACCGTTTGATTAGTACAAGTGGTACAGAATATCCGACCACAATGTTTACAATGATGCTAGATTAGAAGGATAAAAATGCCACATAATCAATCTTTAGAAATAAGTTCATTAGTTGGAAAGTACCTTATCTCGGGTTTCAAGAAATGGTTTTCTACACGTATTGCACAAAGTTATATCATCGGGATGTTGCCATCTAGAATTATAATATCAGGCATGTTAGTCCCATTTCAATAAATGTCTCTAAAGGTAAAAAGCAATACCTGACATCCGTTTCAGCTTGCCGGATGACTTCAAGACTCATTTGAAGGGATTTGGATAAAGAAACTAAATCTTTTTGTAATTCTTCACTATTTGTCAATTCTTTTCGCAAAGTGGTTACTCTGGAATGCAGTTCTTGTAGCTCAGATTGTAAATGGTCCTGGAAATACAACAATTATCAATAACTTCTTTAAAGGAGAGAGATAAGATGTATTGATTAAAGTTTTTCTCTGGCTCAATTTTAGTTTTTAACGGATCAGTATTTAATACAGTATTTAAATTGTAAGATGGGAAGTAACAAACCTTCTCAATAATTAAGTCGTGGTTGTGCTTTTTAAATAACTGCAGTTTGCCCATTTCTGCGTCTGAAGCCAGCAGTCTATTTTTTAAATCGTTTAATCTTTTCTCTAGCTTTTCTTTGTATTCTTGTAACTTTTCGTTATCAGCCTTGCACTCCAGAAATCGTTCTCTGTTTCAACAAACCTTGGATTATTGGGTGTCTAAATATCAATTAAAAATATATATTCAGGAGAACGCGAACGGTGGAGTCGTACCTTATACTACTTATTTCACAATTTAAGCTTTCTTCCACGCTAATTTTCTCTTCTTCAATCATTTGCATCTGATCTTTTAGAAATTTCAATTCCCCTTCTATTTGTTCCTTCCCTGTTTTTACACTTATTAATTCTTCTTTTACTCTTAGCACCATTTCTTGTAGAGCCTGTATAAAATTAGACACAGTACATTTACTTTCAATGAAAAAATACCTGAGAATCTGTTAGAAGTTATAGAATTACTGACCATGACATCATTTGGCATATTTATACTTTCGTTTTGCAGCTGATGAGAGTGAGCAACGTGTTTTCCCTTAAGATTACCATTTTCAGCCTCTAATCTGGAAATCACAGGCTTTCTCAATCAATTAGTCTAGTAAACCTTAAAGCTAACCAGATTTAAACCTGACTTTTCAATCGTTCTCTGTGTAGATTCTCGCTCAAAAGTCAGTCCTTTAATACGGTTATCCATTTGTTCGATTGTTTGTTGGCAAGAAGTATTTAACTCGAGTAATACAACTTCATACGTACCAACTTGTACTTCCAGAGAACTCAATTTGCTCTAAAAAGGGTTAGAATAAAAATACAATACAATACTACAGTGAAACCTTAACAGTAATTTGCAAATAAACTTACCTGTGATTCATTATAAATTCTACTCCAATCTTCTTCCATTTCATTTCTAAGTTTTGCTGCTTTGTGTAAATCTCCACGAAGTTTCTCAATATGCTGCACATTTTTCTGACAGTCGGTACAGGCTTTTAAGGGACTTTTTAATTCTCCAACGGAAGAATCGTTTTGGTCGCTAGAAGATGCCGGCTGATTAAAAAAAAAGTAAATTAGGATAGTTCTACTTTTTATTTATAGGTTAGATATTTTAAAACTTACGATCGGAGGGGGAATAGAAGGATGGTGAACCTTATTTTCCCTTTCAGAGTTGAAGGTCTGAAGTTGATGTGGCGTAAGAATACTTTGATACTTGTCAATAACTGATAGGTGCTCTTGCTGGGTGCTCACAAAGTTCTCATTTGCCTTTGCCCAAGTTTCTTTCAATTCCTCGTGATTTTTCTTTTCCAATTCAAAACTGCAACGACAGCAGAAATCGTTAACATAAATCCAAACCTTTTAATATTGCATTGAATTGGATATTATTTCATACTTTTGCCGTAGCTCTCGAAGTTGACCTTTGAATTTGTCTAATTCGTCTTGAAGAAGAGTTTTTTGAGCGTTGGCGAAGGCGACATACATTTCTAGATCTGCTCTTGAAGATTTCTCTGCTTCAAGTCCACATCTTGCCTCTCTAAGCTAAAAACACGAAAGAAAACATAACTTGTAGATAATCCTACATTTTCCGAACGCTTAAAAGTGTTAATTTCTACATACCTTATCATCAAACTGAGTAAGAACGCCTTGGACGTCTTCACCTTCTAACAATGAATTCAAAGCACTATTTCCTTTAACAAGTGAGGCTTGAGCACCTTGAACAGTTGCCAACTGAACGTCTGAACTTCTTAACTTCTCTTTCAAAGCTGAAACTTCTTCTTCCAACTGAACAACCAAGGATCTTAGCATCTCTGCATCTTCTTGAGCCTACATCATTAAAAATCCAATTACAAATTAACAGCTATAACCTAATTCAAGGTACTTTACCAAATGAAAATCTTCAACTTACATATTTTCCATTCCCAGGCTTAACCCTGGTGAGATCTTCATTATCATGGAGACTATCGTTGCTGGTTGACAATGTCGTATTAAGCTTACGAGCCAGACTTTTAGTAACTGCTGAAAAAACCGCACCCGGACCAACATCTGCACTTCCTCCGACCGATAAAAGATGAAATTTAACATCGTTCAAGTCTCCTTCCAGTTTCTGATTAATTTGTCTTAGATTGTGATTTTCAGCCTCATATTTTGACTTGAGATGGTGTAAACTTTCTATCAAATAAATAAATAAATGTAGAATAAGGAACCAGACCCTTGTAATTTCTAAACTTAAGGCGAAATAGAGTAGAAAGTTACCATCGTGTTTGATCCTCTGTGATTTAATTTCGTGCATGAACTTCTGTCTCTCCATTTCAATATCATTTTCCTTCATAAATTCTGCAACGGTTACTGCACTTTTCGTTTCATTAAGTTCTTCCATTAATTCCTTCAATTTAGTTTCCAATTCCTCTTTCCTCTCTTTCTCTTTCTGAAGTTCGTCTATGTAAACAAGAATTTAGCCCGTTTTAAGTAATTTTTAGCTGAGAAAAGTGTTCCAAAATGATATATTTTTAGCCATATACCTACCTTCTTTCTGGATGTACAACTCCTTAAATTTGGCTCGATGTGTTCCGAAATCCGCATTTTGTTTTGCAATTTGTTCTTCTAACAGAAACACTCGAGCTTTTGCAGAGATTATGGAAGGATCTTCAAAACACAAAACCACAAAACCATCCTTTACTTTTTAATTGTCTATTATTTAATTAATTAGGGTTTTAATAATTAATTAGAGTTATTTTTTAGCTAGTCTTACCTGGAGGATCGGAGGGGGATGGGAGAAGTCCGGTGTTATTTTGGTTATCGGATTCTTCAGCTGTCTCCTCCTCTTTAATTACTTTTTGACCTTCTTGTTCAACCAAATCCATGATTATTTATAATTCTGAAATGTATTATTATTAAATAACCACTTTATTAAATCCCTTAAACACCCAATCCTGGATGGAATCTCTCTTTTTGAGCCAACACAAATCTGGGTGCGCCAGGCCAGAGTTACAAAATATAGTGACCTTTTGACCTGGTTGGTGGACTTGACCTTAAAATTATATTTATTTCCCTTGATCAACTTTTCTTTAATTTAAAACACACATTTTGAGTATTAAATATTTTGTTTTCCTGTATTAAATATACGAGTTCTATATTTAATTTCTCTATACCATTTTAATTGAATACAAACATGCTTCATTAATAAAACCTGCTAGTTTAATTTTTATAAATAAATCCCGATTAACCAACCAGTGTTTTTGTTGTAAAGGAATTCCACCACCAAATCCTTCGAGACTTCCTTTCTGAACAGACTCACCTTTTTTAGAGGGCTATATGGATATGGAAATGGAACTATTAATAATTAAAGTCAGTTCTTCCATAAATGGATTAGAAATTAGTTTTAATTAATTAAGTTTAAATAAATCCGTAATTAATTGAGGAGATGGGATGGAGTGATGGAGAGTGGACTTTTGTATATTCTGTCTCTTCTGCTGTTTAAAATGTTTACAGGATCAACTTCACGTGCTTTTTCCTTATGGAGTTGGAGTTGGAGTTTGGATGGAGTTCCATCATCCAAAATACCCAAATACCTACGAGCTAGGCTAGAACCTAGCTACCAAATACCCTAATTTCCCAAATAAAGCACACGACCTAACACCTAAATGGATTACTTTGTGTATGGAAATCCAACTATCCATCCTACAAATCCATCTATTATTATATGTAGAAAGTTGTAAAGATAAGATAGTATGAATGGGTAGTGAGGGGAGGGGGGGGGGTTAGTAATTTCTGGAAATAGGGTATTATTTATGTTACACTACAGAAGACCCTACTGTTGGACTGGATATTGCTTTCTTTATACTATAATTATAGCAACGCAGGCTGAAAGACCTTTTATTTGACTTTATCACATATTTTATAATATCATTGTCAGCACCCCAATAAATCATTGAATTGAATTGAAAATCTAGCTAAATTAGAGACCCCCACCCTCTCTGGGTATAAGTATAGGGTTTTCGAGGTTAAAAGGTTCTTACACCTATTGTTAAATGTGTATAGACAGAGTATGGAGGTAACGTTCAGTTCATAATTGGGTACCTCAAAGGGAGGAGAGGGTTTGGGGTATCGCAAATCCCCACAATAAGCTAATCCCTCAGGTCATTCTTCAGGGATGTGGCCGAAAACGTAGAGACCATGACCTAACCTTAAGTTCGTATGATATTTGCACAAGTAGTATGACACCCAAAAGTCATAGCTTTTACACGTAATAAAATTCCTATCCTTCCCTTGTTTTACTTTAATTTCCCAGATGAGTAATTAAAACGGAAAAGAAGTTGTTTTAGAGGGACAGTATTTATTTTTCATATAACTTCCATCCTTAAATGTGCTCTTAATTGTTATGATATACAAATGTATGCAGATATGTGATAAAAAACATAATCTCCTTTGTCCATCCCACCCAATATCCTTTGTTAATGTCCATTTTATTACAAGGCCAATTACGTGTAGGTTTTTACTATTTTTAAACATTTATTCCACTGTTTTTCCTCTATTTTTATGTGTCATTTGCATAGATTATATTTTGGATTAATTATTTGAAATGTTGCCTTTGCATAGGTAGTCGTGTGGTTCATCCGTTCAGATCATATCATTCATAACGTTAGCTTCTTTGCTAGATTATCGAGGATTTAAAAAGTCAATGAATTCAATACTTACCAATCTTATTACTATTATTATATTACAACTAACTAAATGTATACTTTGGTTGGGGTTTAAAAAGCCAATACTCTACCATGCAGCCCTATCCTCTACACATTGAAACTATATGTTTATTGAATAATTATGCTTAACTTAGGTAAGATTTTACGTTGATTTTAATTCTTAACTAACCAACATCAAATCATTTAGTAGTAAAATATTAACACTTTCGGTAATTTAACTGTCAAACAAGACAGGTTTACTAGCTACGGCAATCCCACAAATCTACAACCTTTATCCATATACTATCCTACTTCCTACTTCTGCCACTATTTAATGTTTTTTCAAGTATAACTTATTACATCAAGTGAATTGCCTAAGAGAAAGTAGAGTGTACGAGAAATAAACTAGATTTTGAACCGCTAAGCAACTAAGATTTTGGCCGTATGATAATAAAATGGGCCCTTCTCTTTGTAACTTTCCTGTAAAAGTTGCCAATGTGAATTAGAACCCTTTTTATTCCTATTTTTATGGCAAAGTAGTAGGATTTTAATTTAGAGACTCTAGGCCACCCTTCCCTCTTCTGCCAAATTATATTTTCCATAAACAAAGAAAATGTGCAAAATAATAAAAGTGGAGCTCCAAGAGGAAAGACAGGTCTGAGATTGGTCATAGAAATATATACACTTTCAGGCAGTCCAGACCAAAGTATTGTTCCATACACTGCGTCCTGCACTTGAGAAAGTCTTCTAGAAATTTGAGCAAGATTTCTTGATTCAGCAGCCGACTGTGTAGTTCCCATAAAAAAGGGAATGAAACCATGAGCAGAAAACTGACTCAAAGACTTTATCATAATATTCCCCATGTAGTTTGTAACGTGTGTGTACAGACTACTTGATTTAATAACCTCTGTGGAGACATTAAACATCGATGGGAACTTCCGACATAGACCTGCATAAAACTAAAGGGTGCTGGAAGTTGCCCATAATCATACATTTTGCTATCCTTAGCTGTGTATGTATCTATTATTCCTATAAAAGCAACTTTGTTGGACCTAAACCACGGATTATAAGCAACTTTAATGGGATTTACGCTCTGGTGAATAAACTGACTCTGGAAGTCAGAATAACTTAAAATTGTGTTTGCTTAAATATTCTGTAAAAAGGTTCCTAACGTCGAAGTAAACCGAATCGACAATAGTGTAGCCTTCCTTAAGAAATTGTACCAAGTTCATAATAGGATGAGGTTTGGGAGGAACCAGAATATTTGCAGTGAATTCAGTTTCTTACATTGTAAGAAATATAAACAAGCAGAAGGACAAGGGGACAAAAAGGGATCGGAGCGAAGTACAACTCTGTTTACAAACTAGGCTAATAATTTCAAACCCAATCTCTAAAACACTGTACTCCTTCACAACACGGTCACTCTTCCTAACAGTATCCGCCCTATTTCTATTGTCCAGCTTAATCCGTCGTCTGCTGATGGATAGAAGTTTTAGGGTCAGAAGGAGTAATAAAAAGGTCAATATCCATGTCAGCCCCACGGTCAAGTCAAATGGGACCATCCACGAGGTGAGGGGATGGAGGGAGGGCGGATAAGGGTGTTGCAATATAATATTTTACAAACGGACTTTCCAATTGCAAACACTCTGTATGTGTCTACAATTATCCAGTTCAAGAACCAATTGCCAGTCGACATGTGAACGGATTTGATTGCATTCCCATTATATACGAGTTTGTTTCTGTTTGTGATGGTAAAGTTATGAATTTGGGAGAGCAGAACCACAACCATTTGTTGATATTTGCATAGTAGATTACTTAAGCCTCTTCTATCCTCATCCCTCTCCTTCTCAAGCCAAGGAAAGTGTAGACAGAGATTTTTAGTCTTATTTTTATCCACGTCTACATAAATAGAAACATCTATTGCATGTGGGCCAAAGTGACCCTTACTATTCCCGAATGCTTTAGGATATCTTGTGAAGATGGTTAATCGTGGAGAGGTCCGTATGAATATGATTATAAATCCTAATGAACCACTACTATATGGACAGACGTAACTCCCTGGAAAGTATTTTGGCTCTTCTTTCTCATCTAGGGACAACCAGTGGACAAATACTCCCATTTCGATGCAGGCAGGGAAATACCTGCCTGTTTTGTGAGTACATAGTTGTTGCCGTACAATTATGAAACCGTTGTAACCATCCTGTCTGTAGGAGTATTGGGAACGTAGAAAAGTGTATTCAAGATGGACCAGACTGACTTCCAAGAACTCGATTATAATGTTAAAAGAGCATTCCTCATGGAAATGAACACTCCGTTGTACCAAGTTTCGAAATGACAACGAAATATTCCTTTCTTGATACACAGATTGTGAAACAGTCCATGGGTTTGCTGTATCAATATTTATACGATTGGAGGAGAGGACGGATTCAGAAATGTCGGAAGTGAGTAGGTCTTTGGAATATTGGAGCAAGTGGAGGGTACATTTACGGCTATTAATTTCCCGATCTTATTCCAACTTTTGGATGTCTGAAGTCGGAGATAAAATGTTGGAGTAGCCTACTTTGGACAGAATGAGTTTGCTGTTGTATCAAAATAAAAACTGGGGAAAAGCGGTTCAATTTTGGAGTAATGCTTTCCTAAAATTATGTTCGAAGAATAGAAGGATCTTTGTGGAGGGTGGGTCCTTGAACTGATAGTTCCAAAAACTTGATTTGAGGAAGAAAGTACTTACCTACTAGTACCTATATTGAAGCTTTTATAGAGTAAATTTACACAAGTAGTACAAGTGTAGCAGTAGCTAAACAACAAAGAACTAAAAAAGCGAGCATCCTCCAGCAGGTAGATACGCTCTTACCTCAATTACTTTCTGGACTAACATTACCTGTCCGGTCTTGGCTTACGTAACTGCAAAAATAAACCTCACAAACTGTAAAGTGTAGATAGGTTCTAGTAGTAGCATAAGTTACCAAGTTAATTAATAGCTGATGGATGACTACTTCGGTCTATGAAATAATAATGGAAATAAATTAATAAGATAACTTTAAACGATGCTAAAAGCTATTCATACCACCAAATAGCGACAACTTTTCCACCTTTACAGCTACATCCTGCTTCAACCACGGTACGGGAAGGCTATGTTCAGGATTATTTGAATGAACAATTTAAATGCAAATCATATGACAAGAACTTATAACAACGTTGGTTTATTTCATCATTTCTAACCCAACAACACCGCACGGTAGCCTTAACATGTAAGCAATAAGAAAATATGCTGTCAAATACGGCCTTTTGAAAGACATAATCATTATTAAATGGAGGGCCTACCCGCCTACGGGAGCGCGTCAAATGATACCGCGTCCAATGATACCTAGCGTCAAATGATACCGTGGGTATCTCTCATCATCGCTCTGCTTTAGGGCAAAATGTATTGCAATGAAAAGAAATACCGTAC
>JAQFZX010002580.1:0-18068 GCA_034682405.1 Hydroisotoma schaefferi | reverse complement strand
TGGCACTTGCCAAGTCGGTTATTTAAAACTTGGTACTTGACTCTGCATGCCAATTTTGCTACTTGTGGCATCCCTGACTACTACTACTACTACTACTACTACTACTACTTCTACTTCTTCTTCTTCTAGTGCTACTTTTTCTCTCGTCTACTTCTACTATTACTTATATAATCAGTGCTGCTACTAATACTACATGATTTTTAACGCCTCATTTAACATGTTCTGTTAGGAGGATCTTTGATGTAAAAAAGTAACAATGAATATATTGTGCCAGTGTCATTTATTGCTGGATTACGAATGTAACAAATAGAGGATCGAGTGCTGTGTTGAGTCCTTTACAATGGAAGAACAGACACTTCTAATTAAGCATTTCCATCCAGAAAGTATATTGTTAGCAATTTAGAACAGCGATATAAAAATGTAATGCATTTTAATATGACACGGCATCGCA
Organism: Hydroisotoma schaefferi; assembly: GCA_034682405.1. NCBI lineage: Eukaryota > Metazoa > Arthropoda > Collembola > Entomobryomorpha > Isotomidae > Hydroisotoma > Hydroisotoma schaefferi. The sequence continues at coordinate 17,617 of JAQFZX010002580.1, read as the reverse complement.
TGGCCTGGCCTGACAGAAAAAATTAAGTAGAAACTATAAAAAACTCTATAAATGTTACATAGTTTTGGTAGCGGTTTCTTTCTGCTATTCTATGCTACAGCTCTTTACATTGCATTATTTAACTGCGACTGCGACGGAATTTCTTCTGGCTAATAAAATCGTGTAATAAAAGACGATTTCTTTATAATAAAAATACCCAGACATCACTTACTGTTGTCACTGGGCCTATTTACTATTTAGGAATGCTTAACTTAAGGAAGGGTTGTTCTGCATTTCAGTTAGTTTTTTTAATTAAAGTTTTGAAGTGGTCACTTGAAAGTGAAACACTCCATGGATGAAATGCTTCTTAAATAGAACTGAGATGAGCAAAGTATTTTTTAAAGCTAATGTGGTATAATAAACAGTACAACCTTATTATTTATTTGCGCGTATAAACGTAATATCAATGATTTGGAAAGCATTTTAATTATTTTGTTTACCAACAAAGGTAAAAACCGGTAGTCTTATCTTCAGATGAAATGGAACTTCATTTGGCTAAATACACACTTTTGTTGTGTAGTTCACATGTTATCAGAGCTATCATTCATTAACTGCTGTTTTTTTCTTAGTGAAACTGGTGGTGAAACTACCACTGCAACTACTAACTGCAATAATTACAATGTAATGTTGTTACGATCGATCTTACCTCGTACATTTGTATGGAGGATGTACAGGGTGGCCCGAAATGATGTACTCTGTAACCATAGTTACTGCCATACTAACAGTACATCATTTCGGACCACCCTGTATGTGAATTATCGAAAAAAACTTCCCTGGATTGTTTTCTTGGTTTAGTATTAGAATTTTTAACTGATTAAAAAAAGTAATTCTAAAAGAGCTCTAACTACCCTTCAAGGTTAGTTATCTGGTTTATCCAGTTATGATTTAACTTCAGTTTTATTTGCTACATGCTACTACTACTAATGAATGATGGATCGATAGGTTTTTTCTCTATTTGGATTCAAGGTTTTTCTCTCCTGGAACAATATGTTTTATTGCAAATTGCAAAAGTTGACTCCGACATAGAGAATCAGTATTCGGCTCGGCTACATGTCCGTCCAGTTTCAAGTAGATTTACTTCCACAAGATATTGTAGAAGTAGTAAGGAAAAAATTGGGCAAACCCAACATGCTTTTTCTTTACTTACTTTCTTAAGCATTCTCTAAAGGTTTTCTTCAACACAAAAAAAACTAGCTCATTAGCTAGAGTTAAAAAAGAGTTCCTTTTCCAAGCATTATTATTCTTAACCTTTCATCTTTTTTGTTTATTCATTAGTTCTTCTGACTTCAATCAATATCTAAACTGAAAAAGTAACGACCGTGAAAAATTATGCCCCTTATTTCTTGCTGCATTTGAAACCCTTGTTTAAAACTCAGTAAGTCAGTGATTTGGATCGTCTAGTTTAGGAACCTAGAACAGAACGTGATCCCATTCTCATTTCTGATATTTCTTTCATGCTTTCGTGCAGAGTTCATAGCAAAAGGTGGTATGTCATCATGCAATCCGCAACTATTATCTAACCTACAGTACAGTAATAGAGTGGTACCTAAAACTCGGTTTACTACCAAGTAAATCAGACCAGGCTGCAATGTCCGTATGACCTGGCATTTTAGAACTACAGCTAAATTAAAAACGCAGCGTTTTCAAAACACGCAACACACGCCATTACTTATTTACATTCACTCCAGAATTTAAACTATATTGTATTCTATTCGGGGTCTTGGTTGTAACCAACACGCAATGGAAATACCGAAGAAACCACCAATACCAATGGTACTAAACCAACACGCTAGCCTCATCAATGATGCAAATGCTTTGTTAAAAAATACTGCAACTTTTGCTACATTAGACCACGGAACAATGGTCATAAATGGCAGTAAAAATCTATGCACTTGTCTGTCTTATTGACATTGACATGTAAGTTGGTCCAGGATGCAAGTAAATAACTTAAGGAGTATGACAAGATAAATAAAAATTATCAGAGGAAATAAAAGTGACGAAAGTGGTCAAAGTCAAACTGATCTCAAGGTTGGTAAAAATTAATTAAAGTTCTTCTCTTTTACTCATGCTTTCTCAGATCTCAAGAACTACTTTATCTTCGATGTTTATTAACTTTTAAACCTTATGTTTGTGTAGCCAATATCATTATCAGTAGTGGTTTGCTTGGGAAATTGTAAACCTCTAGATTTCTTCCACTTTCCATTTCACAAAACGTATTTCTTTATATAAAGTGTCGAAAAGCCTGTATGTTGAAATAAGAAATCTCTATTTAAACCGCAAATCCGCAAGTGTTATCGGATAATTAATAAAGAATTAGGGATATTGGGGATATACGATTGGAGGCCGTCCTTTTAAGATGTCCTATAGGAAACTAATACTGGCCGACTTTTTAGTTTAGTCCGCATCTCCAAACGTCCCTCAATTGACCATCATTTGATCAGATCACATAATACATTACTCGCGGCATGATGATGGGATTTAGCTAGCACATTTATATTTTCGTGGTTTATTTAGTAATTAGTTTAGTATGTTTAGTAGTAAATTATCTCCCATTGTGTCATCATTTCCAAGTAGCTGGTGGTGGTATGGTCGTCATGTTAGTTTAGTTGTCCTACCCTATCTTTACTTGCATGCTGCATAAGTTTAGTTTGTTTAATATTATAATTATTAGGGAAGTGTTATTAACTGATAAAGTAAACAACCGAGCCCACACCCATCATACTCACTTGCTTTATTCATAAAAATACTTCTATTTTAGTAACTACTGCTGCTATTTCCGTTGAATATCAATAATGACACTGTGCATAGGTAAGATGAGCTGGTGATTGATGATGGTATGGCGATTTGTCGTGTATATAATAGTGAAAAAAGCTTACAAGAATGTGTGAAGGGTGGTATCCAACTTTATAATAGACACTGTAAATAAGGTATGCATTTTACTTAGCTACATGCTAAAAGCTTCATCACAGTGATTATAATGATAAGAAGTGGCACATGGATTTACAAGAGAACTGGATTGAAAAACCAGTTGATGCTACGCTTCGCTTAAATAAATTCAATTGCTGGTTGTCTTCCTGTACAAAAATAAAGTTATGGTTGTAAAGATATAAGACAACTTCATGTTATTCGTCGATCCTGAATAAGTTTATTTCTAGGTAAAGTTAGCATAATTGTATTGGGTACCTAAAGCTAGCTGGATTACGTTATGATTCTATTAAAGTTGGACAAAGTACCTGACGCAGCCTCTGGCCTTACCTACTTACTTCAGAGCAGGTTTGGTCGTCGTACCCAGTTATTTTGTAAGGTATAACTTACTCATTGAGTTTAAAGTTACACTTGAGGGTATATACTTTATTGTGGAAAGTTAGTAGATGATTTTATTAGAATTTAAGGTACTTTCATCTGACTTTTACCTTACCTCTTACCTTGGGTTACTCACCGAGGGAGAATTTTTTATTAATTAGAATCCAATCTATTTATCAAATAGGAGAAAAGTTTATTCAAGTAAATAATAAGGTATATTATAGCGGTATTGGACCAAGACCTAACTATTTTGGTAGCCATTTAATTCAACATAACCGTATTGAAGTAAGAATTGCCATTGCAATCTAAATCTGGAGCATAGGCAGGCAGGTACTATAAGGTACAAAAGACACGCTAGTTACCCTTTATCGAATGGGGAAATTATCGGTAACAAAGCTATTTATCAGTAACTGGTAGTATCCTGGTGCGGTTTAACTGCGATCATTCCTTCTATTGACCTAGGCTAAATTCGTAGTAATAGTAATAGTAGTAGTAAAACAAGCTTGGAAATCTGTGATATAGATTCAATAGTCAAAACCGTATCAGAATTCAAACAGTTTCCATCAATAAAAATACAATATCACAAACATCATTTTTTTCGGTCTGAAAGTAAATGAATCTTCATTAAAAACAATAAGTCTACTAATCCCGTTAATTCCAACCGTAGACAAACTACAGAAACCACTGTAAATAAAAACAAGTGAACTAACTACAGTCAGTGTTATCCAGAGGGTTGTTATTATTATTATTTTTATTCTGCTAAGAGTGTAGAAAGTGGAACTTGATACACAGACATTACTACATTAGCGTTGGATATGATTCCTTTCCATAGTCTCGTCGTCCTCGAATGTCCTGTCATAGTCATGGGCTCATGCTCAGCCATGCAATGCAGCAGTCAAGCTTTTATAACAGCAGAATATATATAAAGTCATTAAAGAATGTACCACGAAGCCAAGTAGGCAACCGCTGCCATCCATAATATCTCCAATGTCCTAGTAGTTTGAGTATCAGTTGTGGAACAGCATTTCCCCCTGGTCCGTGGTACAATTTGTATGTGCAAGCAGGAACTTTTTGGGAGTCACAACCGTTCCAGCTCCCAAAGAGACCAGACCAGTTGGCCAAAGGGAAAAAGTTTTTGTTGGTTCCTACTCTCACAGATTGAGGAATAGGCTAGATGGTCTCCGAAGATTTCGGGGTAAAATAGTTCAAAATTAGCTCACGTAGGTTATCGCCAAGCACCGGCGGCCCCACAGCGATAATGTCGATGGCCAAGAGACAGCAGTGCTATTTGTGCGACTTGCCTCGCATGCCATGGGCAATGATTCACGACTTTAGTGAACCCGTTTGCAGGGGTTGTGTAAATTATGAAGGCGCGGATCGGATCGATATGGTCCTGGAGACGGCTCGCCAGATGAAACGGGCACATGCGGCCGCGTTCCCCGAATCCGGCTCACCCTCACCTAGATATAAGGGGGAGCAGAAGAACGGGGGGATTTTTCATCTACCCCAACATCATCCCCCGCCCCCACCCGTACACCCTCTCAGCCATTCTCATCATGGGCATAGGATTAATAGCTCCAATATCGGTGGGGGTGGTCAGGCTGGGGGTGGTGGGGGTGGTCAGCAAGGCCAGCCTGGTTCTAATCTCAACATTCCAGCTCCCGTTACATCCGTCTCTAGCTCCCAACACTCAACCCCGGCAAGTAAGTACAAAAGCTTGTCTTTTATGTAGTATTTAGTCTTATCCTGAAATACAGCCCGGATTAGTATTGTAAGTAATTGTAAGGGATTTAAAGGACGTGCAATTAAATAGGGAACTGGGCAATTGTTTTAATCAGGCTGCTGGTTATTTATTAGAGGTAGGGTTTAATTCGGGGATGTAGGGTATTATTAGTGTAGGAATAGGAATACTTAGCCAATATTATGACCAGTGGAGTTCTGTCCATATTCCATACAAAGTTGCAAAATTAAAGCAGAAATGCTCCGCTGCGATTACATTATTGCAAAGTTTAGGTTTTATTATCGTTAAATATTGTTATCATCCATTCAAATCCCTATCAGTACCAACCTCGATGATTATAATAATATGATAAATTCTGTACAAAAAGGACCTTATCCACAAGGCAAGGATTTATCAACATCGGCATCCTGAATTCAATACCTAGAACATGATACATTGTACATTGTACTTTTTGTTGTATCTGTATCTGTGAAAAGCTAAACCAAACAGATTCCACGTTATCTACCAGCGTCATTACCCATGCACAATCATCATCATTCTCATATCAGCGGCTGTTTGCTATCATTTGTGCTTATCAGTGAGATAGGAACCTGATAGATTACTGCCTTCCTTGGCTCAGACTTCCTTCGCCCGCCTTATTTATTATCCTTACAAATTTAGTATATATTCGCAATCCGATTCTAAAGTTCATACTAAAACTGAGCAGTAAAAACCATGTGCGATGCCATGCTATGAAATGAAATGAAAGCGAGCTTTACTTTGTAGAATTTCTAGTACATAAATCCTTTAAGGAATGAAAGCGTTAGTTGCACGGAATTCACACTGATCTTGGAGATTAAGTAGAGAAGAATATTCCAGGATTAAAATTCCATATTGATTCATATCCCGTCCTATTATCAAAAATGCTAGAGTTAAAAGATTAATTGGGGTTTAGTTTGGGTTGATTAATTTTGGGCTTTACTTGATGGAGGGTGGAGCTGGGTTATTTCATAATTCATACTTGTAACTAACTACCATTATTAATGGGAGAGGTGGGCAAAGGCTCCTACGTTTTGCAAAGGAATTGCTATTAATGCCAGCGGATTATAAAAGATAAGGATTCAGAATCATTGGAAAGTTTACTCTGCATATTAAATTAAATTAGCATCATTTAAATGAGACGACGAGACAGAAAGTAATCTGAATCTCTGTGAATATTTCCTCCATAAATGATTAAAATTAGACTAATAAATAACCTAGACTTTTGTTCATCTGTCGAGTTACATAGGATGACTATTTTAGTACAAAAATTGAATGCGGTAACCACTAGTTGACCGACCCTCCTCGTCCTGATGAGATGAACCAATATTCAGTCACTTGAAGTTCAGTAGCTTTTTGCCTTCTTATCAATAAACTGTTCTGGAGTTTACTAGAAGAAAAATAATTACTATAGATGATGATAACCCACCGTTATAAAATAAAATAAAAATCCTTCTTTGGTGGCAATAAGCTTCCTAGCAGAAATCAATAAATAAGAGACTTATCTCGTTAGTTCATAAGAAAGCTTCATGAGGCCAAGACATGACTTGGACTGGAGGCTGTATTACTATGGATGGGTGATAAGCCCACGACATCCACATTCATTTATTTCTTAGTGTAATGAAATGAATAAACTTGTAAATAACAGAAAAGTCAATAATGTAGATTAGGAAAGAGTCACTACACAAAAGAAGTAGAGAACCTTTATAATAAGTTCGTTGGGCTATTCTTTCACATGAGTAAACTGTATCCGCCTCTGTATCCATTTTCTCTTGTTTGATTAATAACTTATCAAAGTTTTTCCAAGATTATCCCATATCCCTGTTCACTGGAAGCGTGGAGGCACTTCCCTACGTTACATTACGTAGATACTCGGGTATTATTCCACATGCGGGATTATTAGTCGTTGTTAGGCAAGGGGGCTTGTCGTCTCCTATGATCAAGTCCAAATGCTGCAATGTTTAATCCATACACGCGTTTAGGTTTAAATAGTTGGCGAATTTAGCACTGTGAACGTGATTAGGCAGTATCTTTGGCATAAGCTTCGGCTTTTCAGACCATTTCAATAATTAGTTAGTGTTGTATTTGACATTATTTGCTGCGGCATATGAATGGGAACGGCATAAATAAACCAAATGAATGCGTTATATCTTCTATTGCGCAAAGAGAAGTGCAAGAAGGGGTCATCGGATTCAAATCGCTGTCAACAGTCCCTGTACAAACTTTGGGAATTTTGTTTACTTAAATGTATTTAAGATTTAGATTTAGATTAGCCCTATCTTAAATCTTGAGTTCTTGTCTTAAAGTCAGATTAGGCTTTAACTGTAGACGTAGAGAAGAAACTATACATTGTTTCTTGTACTTCGGATGGTAGTTTACCACGACGAAGCATTTTTCCCCCTTAGTATTCCTGTATTTATTATATAACAGCATGTAATCTAAGTAAAAGTAATGAAAATTTGACAGTGTTGGGCTTTAAAATATTGATATTGACGCTGACTTGATTTCATATTGTTTTGATAATTATTATTATTATAAAACGTTCAATTATTTACTTGGGATATTTAATATTATTATCTCTGTGTACAATTTCTTAAGCACATTATCTCTGTTAGTGTGTACACAGGCAGAAAAACAATCCATCAGAAAAATAATTGACTTAATATATCGCGAGGCTTGTTTGAGTTGCAGGTTCGGTAGAATTAGCTAGCTTACATTATCCCATGCACAGCACAGGTACCGATAGCTTATACTTTAATTTTGATTGTATGACTCTTTGATTAAGATTTCTACTGTCACTGTTGATATTTTTACTACAATATCTACTGGAAATCTTTGTCACTCTCTTTCATTATGATTTTTATTTGAAAAACAGATAATTGAATGAGAAAATATTTGAAAATGTTTTGGACATTGAACTTATTTCGGTTCTTGATAGTTTCAGTTAGGAACAGAGTTAGGATCCCGTGTTGGATGACAACTGATGCCTCGATTTCGATTATGTCATCCTTCTGGATTGCCATTATATAAGCAAATATAAGGGGGTGTAACCACTAGGCTTGATGGAACTTTATGCGGCTACAAAATATAGCTAGACATGACGTTGAAATGAATTGGTAACGATATTCTAAACGCTTATTTGACCTTTGTTTCAACAGAAGGGGGCCAGCAAATGCTATTTCCTCCAATGCGAGCGGGACCGGGTCTTATGGCCGTAATCCCTCAGCAACAAGTTCACCAGAGTCAAGCTCAGTCACAAGGTCAGCAGCAGCAACAATCCCAACAAGTACAACAGCAGCAGCAACAACAGTCCTCGCACAATAGTCGACCTTCGCAACTCCCACCGGGCTCCACCCCCTCGATCCAAGTAGGACTTAAGCGGCTCTCTGACGAAGACATGGAACAGAGTGGGGGTGGCTCTGATGCTAAACGGTACTTGTAAGATAAGATACTGTCAGAACTATGCCAATGCTGGCTTGTTGTGAACACTTCATGCAAAGATGGGCTTTTCTAAGCTGAATTAAAACCGCTTTATAAACGTTAGACTAGACGAAATGGTTGAATGTTAAACAAAGTGTCCACAATTAGTCGGCAATAAGGCTTCTTATTTTAAAAAAATCAAGATTTTAAGGCAAATTTCCATCTTTATATTTACTACAGAATTGTCCTAGAAGATCATGCTGGAGGTCGACCCATGTTGTCCCGAGGAGAGAGTCTCCCGGGAGGGGTAGAAAATAATGGAACGAATCCGGGATCCGGGAAAGATAAGCCAATAAGGACCACCTCATTTGACACTGCCACTCTTTACTCAAAGCAAGGAAGCATCACCACTACAAATGGTTGGTTTAACATTCCTTTTAAGGGCTGACTCCTGTTGGTTATTCCGTATGATTAATAATACCTTATCCTCTCTTTTCTATGTTTAGTGAGTCGAAGGCCATCAGGCTCCTCGTCAAGACATGGAACTACACCGCCATCGACAGAAGGAGCCGAAGCAACGGCCAACGCTTTGAAATGTACCCTGTGTCAAGAGAGACTGGAGGACACACATTTTGTTCAGTGTCCTTCCGTTGGAAATCATAAGTTCTGCTTTCCCTGTTCAAGGCAGTCGATCAAGCGACAAGGGGCTGGCTCAGAGGTGAGTTTAATTTTTCATAACAATTAAATTAAGTATACAGTGTATTATAATGTTTTTAATCTATCCCCAGGTTTACTGTCCAAGTGGGGAGAAATGTCCCCTGGCAGGCTCAACAGTTCCGTGGGCATTTATGCAGAACGAGATAGCCACAATTCTAGGAGAAGAGTCTGCCCCTCCGACAATTATAAATAATAAAGTGAAGAAGGAACGAGAAACTTAAGTCATGTTTGTAAGGAAGTAATCCACCTCAAGTCAGATAAAGGTTGGATTTCAGCGAGGAAAAGCGTCATTGTTGTAAAAGACTTATTCTGTTGATATGTTGTAGGCTTTAGTGTTTGCTACATTAAGTTGCTAATATTATTATTATGATTCATGTACAAAGTTTAAGCCATTTGGAGATTTTTGTCGAAGGTGGGACATCAAAGTTAAATATTTAGTTATATGCAGTTACCTAGAACACTTTTCAAATTTATAACCTTATTAATTTCGTATATTTAGTACAGCTCCCCTACACAGACAGTGTGTATGGTATGACTGATTTGTTCTAACAGTAAAATTCATGTAATAAAGAAGAATTGTTACAGAAAACCAAAGAAGTAAGTTTTATTTTCTAGAAATAGCGCAAAGTCTTGTGTTCGAAAGGGGCACGTTCCTTCTGACCCTTATTTCATCCAAGGAGCATTCGAAACTCGGACACTGCACTTCTTCAAACTTACGTCCAATTGTGTGTAGTTTAATTATGGATTTAACTTTACTAATTTATGAAATGTTGTCTATTTTAACATTTTCTGAAAACTTTTGTATTGATTTTCAGGAATCTTAGTTATGAAGTCATTCAACCCAACCCATTTCCAGTAATGAGCTCCTTTTCCTACCAAAGTACCTTCCTCCGGTCAGCCTTGGCTAGAGATCCCTTCTCACTGGGAGACTTGGGACCAGAAGAATACCTCCAGATTGAGGCAGATTACCCAAACTTATTTGAATCCTACAGCAACGACCCCTTCGATACCTGCGATGCTATCGACGGAAGTGGCGAACAGCTTAAAAGTACCAGTTCGATTAAAAAGCCCCCAATAGCTTCTAACTCAGGACCATCCTGCGGACCTCAGCCTGTTAGAAATCCTTACAGAAAACCAGAAATAGGTAGGATCCTTCCAGCAAATGCTAATAAATGCGACGGTTCCTGCAGTAGAACAATACCAACTCGTCCCGCAAGCTTTACCAAACCCAACACAACTCCGACCCGAAGGAACATCGCTACCAGATCCGCAACAACTTTCCGACCCATTCAAGTTCCTCAAAGACCCGGAAGTTTATCAAAAACTGTATCAAGACCACCCGATTGTCGACAACATTATCAAAGCCCCTCCAACCAGTCTCAGCTTGTTTCGATAAACGACCTCAGGAAACTTTTGGACGAGGATTTCTTCACTAAATTTCAAGCCATGGCCGCTGCTGCCCAAAACGTTAACCCTTCTTCCTCATCAAACCTAATACCTAAGGGAAGTCCTCAGCCTAGCAGAGTAGGATCCGCGATTAAAATTAAGGAGTTCTTCCAAGATGAGGTCAACCTAGATTTGATCAAGAAAGAGATTGTGGCCCAAGCAAGGAAGAAATACCACGGGCGGATCCCGTACTCTGGGGTCAATCCAATGTCAGAGCGATGGGTTCGAAAACCTCCTCAGATAAATATCCAGTTAGACCAAAAGTCTGACAACAAATCTGAAGAGGAAAAGGAGATCAATCTCAAGGCAAAGCGTAGTTTATCATCTCTACCAGCCGGGCCTGGTTTTATAAGACCAACAATTTTGAAAAAAGTTGGTCAGAAATCTAAAAAGACATCCAGCCCCTTAAAGAAATCCGTAAAGTTTATTAAGGAAACTCCTGTGGCTGCTGCTGCAATGAATAAACCTAGCCTCGAGTCCATGCACGTTTTAGCAAAGAAACCGGAACGATCTGAAGAAACATCTAGGACCCGTTGGACAGTTTTGGATGAAAGTATTGAGAAAGAGGACTCCGATAGCGAAAGCGAACTTTCAACAACCGTTTCTTTAACTCAACAGATTAACTTGAAGGGAACTAAAAGAGAAGAACTAAAATGTAGCAGTGGTAGAGAAAGCAGTAAATATTCAGAGTCTATGACGAGGTACAACAAAAATAAATTCCGTTAAAAAGCTTTGCTTCGCTCAAAAATGCCTCAATTTCATTCATCTTTCTCATATTATGGTTTTACAATTCTCTACACAAAATTACTGCTTCAGAATACCGTAACAAGTTTTTGAAAAATAAATTTATGACACGATGTTTCTTTTTCAGTTACAGGCAACTAAAACTAGCAAGAAGCCTGGCCTCGACATATGAAAAACTGGGCTTGCTGAAACTAAAACACTGCGAAGAAGAAACCACAAAGTCCGAAGTCTCAAAATTTCACACTAAAATCCTCATCTCAGATTCAGAATCAAGTAGCTTTCACAAAGACATGGAGAAAAGAACCAAACGGTCCGTAACGAAGTATCCGACTGATTCATTACAAGAGAAACTTCCAACTTCGAAACCATCCAATTCTCCACAAAAGATGTCTAACTCTCAAAGTTCCAAGGAGCGGGTTCCTGTACCAAGCAGCTCTCGAAGTCGTCATAAAAAAGCGGAAGACAGACCGTCGAAACCTTCCCCGTCTTCTAAATATACTACTGGGAATTCCTACCCAGTTTTGGAGAAGATCGCTAAAGAACTAGTCTACAAAGAGGTTCTCCGGCATCTCAGTGAAGTTCAAGCCAAAGAGCAAGACGAGATTAGAAAGGCTCAAGAATTGGAGGATGAAGTTTTGAAATCGGAGGCAGAAAAACTTGCAAAAAGTGTTCAAGAAACAAGGTCTCAAAGCCCGTCCTCGGGTTCAGTTATCTTGACGCCGGAATTAACTCAGTCTAACTCTCAAGCGGATAATGAAATAAAAAAGCCGAGTAAATCTCTCTCAGAGGTTCAAATTGATCTCGATTTCAAACCTGTAACCCCACAATTGACGGTGTCAATGTGTAAGCTTGCTACAGATAAACAGGACATTCTAAAGGGTGAAGTTTCGAAATCGAAGGCAGAAAAACTCGCAAAAAATGTGCAAAAAACAAGGTCACCAAGCCCATCATCGGGTCCAGTGATCTTAACGCCGGAATTAACTCAGTCTAACTCTCAAGCGGATAATAAAATGAAAAAGCCGAGTAAATCTCTCTCAGAGGTTCAAATTGATCTCGATTTCAAACCCGTAACTCCACAATTGACGTTGTCAATGTGCATTGAACAGCTCACTGTCGATAAAGAAGGTATACTAGAACTAGAAGAGATGGATGTTAATTTGGACAATACAGACTGCACCGAGTTATCCGATTTTATTGTCAGCGTCAGTGATTTCTGGGTAGGTATTTTTATATTTGGTGTGAAAATGTTCAATGTTAACTTTGATAATCTTCTCTGCATCGGCTTTTTCAGGGCCTCAAATTAGGGGTTTAAAGTTTAGAGTTATGCACAGTGTAAACGTTTGGAATAGCAAGTGGAAATTAATTATACTTTTTAACCATGCAATAGAAAATTTAATTGTTTGAAAATATTTGATTCTGCAGGAAGGTCAAGATTTGCAACCCTCCGCAGTAGACGGCGTAGGTCAAGATTTGGAACCATCTGCAGGGGAATCCTCAAGTCAAGATAAACAACCCTCCGCAGTCGACGTCGTAATTCAAGATTTGGAACCCTCCGCAGTAGACGTCATAGGTCACGATTTGGAACCCTCCGTAGTAGACGTCGTAGGTCACGATTTGGAACCCTCCGCAGTGGACGTCGTAGGTCAAGATTTACAACCCTCCGCAGGGGAATTCTCCGGTCAAGATTTGCAACCCTCCGCAGGAGAATTCTTAGGTCAAGATTGGCAACTCTCCGTAGGGGAATTGTCAAGTCAAGATTTGGAAACCTCCGCAGGAGAATTCTCAGGTCGAGATTCGCAATCCTCCACAGTAGACGTCGTAGGTCAAGATTTGCAACGCTCCGAAGGAGAATTCTTAGGTCAAGATTTCCAACGCTCCGAAGGAGAATTCTTAGGTCAAGATTTCCAACTCTCCGTAGGAGAATTCTTAGGTTAATTAAGTAATACAGTTAAAGCCTTTAAGAACTTCGTACTTCCTAGAAAAAAATTCTAATTTTCTTATCATCTTGTCTGTCAAAGAATCAGTTATTAAAATAGTTTCCTGTATTTCAGTAGCATTTCTTCTTATTCTAATTCCTATACATTTTGATTGCCTTTGTTTGTTAACATTCGAAAGCATTCATAGTCACGAATCAATAAAAATAAAGCTCTACACGAATAATAGCAACGAAAGGACAAATTAAAGCTTAAAAAAACCATTGAGCTGTCTCCAACCTGCATCCTTGCTCTGCTCGTCAATAATAATGTCCCTAAAACCTAGAATATCAACCGAAAATGTAAAGAACCAAACCGTGCATGTCTTTTAATCCACAACTTGTTTCATTTAATTCGGAATGCATGTTCAGGGATTCGTTCGTGTGAAAGTCTTCCGGGTATTAGTACGGGTTGGGGTTGCATATATGTGTCTTAAACCCGGGTAACTTTCTCCACACTATTGACACTTTATAGCAGAAAAAAGCATATCCGAATTCTTTCCATGCGTAGTCCGTTAGTCAGACGAATTGATTGAGATGGAAACATGAGTTTCTGTTCTCGGAGTTAAAAATAATCCTCCAACACACTAACAGAACTGATTCTCTATAATTTTAAAGACTGAACCCTACTAAAGTTTAATATTATTGAAAGGCATATAATTATTTACAAGTAATCGTAATCGCAATCATCATATCATGGGGAAATTTCAAAGCGTTTTGAATCTTTTCCTCATCCTCACGGCCGCACTGATAAACGCTGCAAATGGGATGGATGAAGTTTTTCAACAACGGGTAGTAGTAAACGCATCAGAATTATGCGTTCTTCCCATAAGCCCAGAGCTCTTCAAATGGGAGAGGCAACCAGGTTAAACATCTTAGGCTTTTATGCTTGCATTTTAATAACAAAGCCTTATAAAGTTTACCCTTTCGCATGGTTAACCCTTAGAACCCTTTAAAATCTCTTACTAACTGACCTTTTGCTTAATCTACTATTGCCATATTTTGCGATATTTTGCCATATTTTGCCAATCTGGAAAGGTCCCAGTTTAAATGACTAGACATTTATCATCCTGAAAAACTGTCTGAAAATGGTTTAAATTTCAGGCTACGTGAAGCAAATAATGTACAACGCTCGACTCCTAAACTCTCCAGATCTGCCAGGATGGTTAGACTACTCCTACGACAGTTACACCTCCATGGGTTACATCTACGGGGTCCCTCCTGTCCACGTTATTTCCATAACTTTGGACGTAATCGCTTGGAACAAGTTCGAAGGGTATGATGTCCGAAAGTTAATAATTTCGTTGGAAATCATGCGGAAGGATCCTCCAGAGTATATCGTAGAGCTCAAAGTGGACAACCTCAATGTCAAGAATCTCTGCGGTCCTAGGAGGATGAATGAACTAATCAATGTCCTATCGGACCAACTATCCTGGGGAAGTTCTACTGGGGGCAGGATTGTACCCGTTTTTATGGCTTCTGCAGTCGCCCTTGGCGAGAATCGTATTCCTCTAAGGCCCAATGAGGCTGAAGGGTATGCAATGCATTCACCTTAAAATCCTTCATTTTTAGCACTTTAAAGCTTAAAACTATTTATCATTTACTCTTCCAGAGTTGTCGTCTACTTCGCCTCAAACAAAGACTTCAGTCCGGAGCTGAAGAAACTCCAGATCGAAGTCCTACCCTTATGGAAACTACGCCCTTGTCCTCGGGATCTTAAGCGGACTTCGGTGGAAATCCACTTCCGAAGGGCCAACCTCCTCATTGACTGGTGCTCCTTCCGGTTACGAACCCTTTCCCAGTCAAATGGTTCGGAAGTCATGTCCGGAGGGGGCAAGCAGGACCACATCTACGTCGGCGGACATCACTATCCCGAAGGTCATCAACATAATCATCATCAAAATAGCCTGAATACTGGGGGCGACGGACAAGATGACGATGATGAAAAAAACCTCCCTTCCGAACCTTTGGTCTTTCTCTTCAAGTCTGACATTCCAACTCGAAGTTATTTGAAGGAGATTCTTCTTGCTACTGTTATTCCTGGTAAGGTCTGCACGCTTTTTCCAAGCTTATAAAAGGGAATGGACCTGGCCGAATTGGGATTAAAGTTGGGGTCACATAGACCGTGTTTCTGGGAATAACTCCCCTGGGGAGTTATTGTTTCGAAGCAAAAATTGAGGAAACTTTCTACATGAGTAGGATAGGGCGAATTTTAATTTTTAGCATGGAAAGGATAGGGGGATTTTTTCCAGGGGGGAGTTATTTACGAGGGGAGAGTAGTAACAACCGGAAATACGGTAACTCTGTTGGGGTCATTTTCTAAAACATAAAACCTTATATAAAAAAAGCTGAAATGCTAACATCTAAAAGCATTTGTATGCAGTGTATAGGGCTATGCAGAGTTTTCTGGAAAAAGTTTATTAAAAGTTGGAAATGTTGTCTAATTTTTCAGGAGCCTTTGGTGGAATGATTGGATTCATAATTCTAGCTTCCCTGTGGTCCGAAAGAGATGAAGATTCTCCCATGTTAGTTTTGTGTAAAAGACAAATCCTTACAAACTATTACCGTATTTCCCGATTTAATTCCCCCCCCCCCGGTATAATTCCCATGGGGTCCGGGCCATTTGAAGTAATAATTCCCCACCCCGGAATAATTCCCCCCTCCGGTTTAGTTCCCCATCGCAAATCGGAGTTCGAAAAAATAATTCCCCAGGGGAATTAAATCCGGCAATACGGTACTCAGCAAACATCAAAACTTCAAAGAATTATTTGTTTTGCCAAACCATTGTACACTTCGGGAACGGGATTGTGTGCAGTTATTTTTGCATGACTTGTAAATGTAACCCTTAAACTGGTTATAATTATTGTGTTTGTAATTTTGTGGAATGCATATAATTATTATTCCTGCATTTATTTGCATGCAAAGTTATTCTATTATTTTTTAATGGTTAATTTCCAGCGACCCAGATGCCTTATTCTTTGAAGCGGCCTTCCGTATATTATTTTCCACTTTAAGGTTCCCTTCTACACCTTATTTCTTACATAAATTTTTACTTATTCCAATTCACACCAAAATGTAGTTGCTAATACTAATACTTAGAATATGTCAAACTTCCACAGAATAAAGCAGAGGATGAACGGGAATAGGAACGGTACGGGAACCAACAATTACATTTACCATCAACCAGCAAACCAACAGGATTCTGGCGTAGTTCTACTGACCCGAGATCGTGACCTTCCAGGTCAAAGTGGAGCTCAGCCCCAACAACTGGACACGATGGAAGATCGAGAACTAATGACCACACCCCTTCCTCCCATGTATGCTGAAACCCATCCTAAGTAAGCTACAATCTCATATCAAAATTAAAGATAATATATTAATGTTCCTCCTGTTATATTTGTGGTTTGTGGCAATTATTTTTCCATGTTTTTTCAGTGGGGCTCCGGCACTTATCTATGCAGTTTGATAATTTCATGACCGTGAGCGTCAGAAGTATCGACTTTTTAGACTATCCAAGATTAGTTCCAATGAAACATCTTTTTTTACTCAAGCTCCCAAAATTGGAAAGTTAATAATTATTACTTAACGTAACTGTGTTACAAATCCAATCTATATGATATAATCTTAATAAATCCATTTTTTGCCAAATAAAAGTTGAGCCGAAATGTATGGGAAATGCTGATATCGGAACGGAATCTAAGGAATTGATCCAAAATGCTATTAATTCTAGAAATGCATATAATTGTCAGAGAACGGTCATCTTCCAGTCGAAAGTAAGTGTCGTGTACAATTGGCGTCTTATTTTATGCAGACTTTCTTAAAATAAAGTACACAATTCTTATAAAAATGCATTCTTTATTCCAAAAAATGCCATTTTTAGTGAAAAATGCATGAAAAATGCATGATTTTGATGCGTTAGTTGAGATAGGGGCGGAATGAGTATGAGGTAGCGCAATGTCAATGTGGTTTAATCAGAGTTCTTTTCTTGTTGTTGTTCGTGTTTCTGTAGGTAAACAAAATATACCCAAAAAAAACAAAATTAATAAACGTTTACTTTCACAATTACATTAATTGTGTGAAAGATAAGCGAAGGGATAAGCCCCTTATCGGTTGATAAGGATGGGAAGACCTTCGATTCGTATCCCGATTGCAAAGGTCGGGGAACTTTACTCAGTAAATTGGGACTCCTTTGACTCCCGGTTCGGTTCTGGACTTCG
>JAQFZX010002579.1:0-18081 GCA_034682405.1 Hydroisotoma schaefferi | reverse complement strand
GCGAACGGACAGACGGACGGACAGACGGACAGAGTGAAAGTTCATTCACATAAAAGGCATTTACATGCCTTTAATAACTGAATGTCCAGATGGGGGAATGTAGGGCCGTATTGTAAATAATTAATTGGGTTACACACGCTGTATTTAATGAAGTTCATGAGCCATGTTTTAGTATAAGTACTCTGAAAGCTGTTCCCACTATTGCGGATCATACACCAAAAATTTAGTTGTCAGTGGAACTGTATATTAATTAATTACCCATCCACCACTACTACTACTACTACTTGTAGTAGTAGTAGTAGTATTCAGTATTAGTATTAGAATAGAAAGAATGAATGACTGTGTGATGTGTGATGATCCAGAGAGATAAAAGGTTTGTATTGTAGAGTTGTGCTTATCTTCCCTGTGTGACCTACTATTATTCCAGCCGTACACTTATCATTGACTGACACAATTACAGGTCTTTGACTTCCATCTCTATATATAATTTGGTAGAGCTAAAAACTGTGAGAGGGATGGAGGCCACAATTTTGATCCGATTTTGTTCATTTTGGTCTCCAAAAATCGCATTTTTTCTTCTCTTTAGGGCTGAAGGTTTGAAATTTTGACCTTTGACCTTGAAAGGTCACAAATAAGGCGCTGCCGTAAACCTTGACTGATTTTGCTCATTCTGGTATTAAATAAAAGGTATTGACCTAGCGGTTGAATATAATTTTGATTTGGTTCGAGAGGGTGTGCCCCACGACCTAGAAAAGGTCAAACGTATGGCGGTACCATAAATATTGACCGATTTTGATAATATTGGTGTCAAATGAAAGGTATGGACCTAGCCGTTGCTTATAATTGAGATTTGCTTAGGGCGGGGTGTGTCCCTCGACCTATAAAATGTCAAACGTATGGCGCTTCTGTAAACATTGACCGATTTTGCCGATCTTGGTGTCAAATAAAAGGGAATGACCTAGCGGTTGCATATAATTGGGACTTGCTTGGAGAGGGTGTGCCCTCTTGACCTAGAAAGGGTCAATACTACGGAGCTGCTGTAAACATTGACCGATTTCATCTTTTTGGTGTAAAATAAAAGATAAGAATGAAACTGTTCCGTATATTTAATAACGCTCTTCGTGGTTGGTTGTAAGCTTATGCTAGACCCCGTGTAACGAATGAAAACACGGGCCCCTTTGGCTAGTAAATAAATAAAGGGATATCCATCAACCACTACAATCTACCCTCTTACCCCCACTGCTGGTTCATCCAATAATGTGTGTATTCAACCAAGGGTGCGAGACATACCACGACGGGTAGTAAGGGTACGAGACATACTACGAAGGGTACGAGACATACTACGAAGGGTAGTAAGGGTACGAGACATACTACGAAGGGTACGAAGTACGAAGGGTACGAGACATACTACGAAGGGTACGAGACACTACGAAGGGTAGTAAGGGTACGAGACATACTACGAAGGGTAGTAAGGGTACGAGACATACTACGAAGGGTACGAAGTACGAAGGGTACGAGACATACTACGAAGGGTACGAGACACTACGAAGGGTAGTAAGGGTACTATAAGATAATAAGGGTAAAAAAGGATGGTAGTGGAATTGGATTATGGATTATTATTTTCTACGGAGATGTTTTAATAATTATTTTTATTATTCCTTGAGAAGGTTAAACCTTTCCAGCTCTTTCAATAAATAATGCAGTTTAGTTTTAGTTTTATTTAATAAATAAATAATAGTTTTTTCATGGAAATGGGAAACCTGTATATTTTTTATAAACCTCCTCCATCCTCTCTATTGTAAAAATGGAGACTAAAGTGTGGTAATAAATTATTGCGTAATGAATGGGTCCTCTTTCTCTGTACTGCTCAAATGTGGAGAAGGATGAGGATAAAACTGAATCTTAATCTGAGCCATTTTTTAACGTTTTTTTTATTATAAATAAATAAATAATAAAATGGTAAATCCAAGGTGAGGTTGGAAATATTTTGAAGAACACAATCCGTGCGTTGAGTTCGGCAGAATTTAGAATTGTGAGGCCTCTTTGACTTTTAGCAACCTTGTCCTAGGGTTTTTGTTACTCTTGTTCAATAAATAAGGTCCCGTACCTTTGTTTCGGATTTTAGTTAGATAATTAACTTAAATACTTGGCAGAATTATAAAAAAGCTAGCTATAATATTCCTTCAATGAAATAACTTCGCAGGGGTGAAGTTAGGAAATCGTTAAATGTCTTTGTGAAATCCCCGTGATACTAAACAAAAGAACGGTACTTACTCTCGCCACGTCTATCTTACAAAATTTTACGGTGTGGATATTCTTCTTTTGCTAATCTCCTTAGGGGTATTAAAAGTAAAATAACAGCCGCATGGTATAGACCGTATTTCCCGAAATAATGCCCCCACACACACCCCGAAATAATTCCCGCCGATATAATGCCCCACTACCTTTCCATGTTAAAATTAGGAATTTGCCATATCTTGTCCATGTTAACATAATTCCGTAGATTTCCTTGGAATTAATAATTCCGTAGGGGCATTATTCCGGGAAATAGGGTACATCACAAAGCGTCAAGTAAGCTGCATCCTCCTGTCCTTATACATGGATGTATGTTAAAGAGGGATGGATTTCTCTCTCCATACGCCGCGCCCTATTGTGGAGGAATTACGGGGAATACTGTTCTTTTTTTTATGTAAGAGAATAAGAAGATTGAATAGATAAATAAAAAGTGAATATAATAGTTGAGATATGGAACAAACCTTGATAAAAATGAATAATTAAAGAAAAAGGGTGATCGAGACTGCGTGGCGATTTTTATTTTTTATATATTTTTATATTATTTATTAAATCTCTATAAAGGTTGGGCTTGCCATAATATATTCCTATTCCTATTGCTATTGCTAGTGCTATTGCTATTGCTATTCATATTGCTATTGTTATTTCGGGATTTATTTTTGTATGCAGTTTTATTATTAATTCCTCCAAGGGATGTTAATCCAAATAATTGACAAAGACTTGTTGACAGAGACTGGGAGGAGGATTTCCACAGCTTCTTCTTCTAAACCATATTACTTTATTCTTCTACTTTTACCCAAATTAACTCCAATTGTTTTAAAGTTCAACCTATTTTCTTTAGTTGGACATTTATTACAAGAGGATGGCTAAGATTCATACCAATCAAAATAATCCTAACCTTTACTTCATTTTATTACGAGGTTTTTTACTAAAAAATAATAATAATTTAACTCTTGAAAAAAGTAGAGAAGGGGTTTCCCGTTTTGAAGAAAGTTCCTTTGTAAATAGTGAGTAAGATTTGGGATGATTAAATATGTTGTAAAGGGATAGTGATTAAGGAAAGGGTGGTATTGTTGTGTGGATTGTTGTGATCCATTGTTAAAAGGGGGGGGGGTGTGGTTCATCCATTGTTGGAATAACTGGACCATCCTCTTGACCTACCTTTTATAGTATATAACTCTATAAGGGCTTTTGTGGGTGAGGAGGACCCTTAAGGTGTAGTTCAGTTTTGTGTAATCATAATAATAACTATAGGAAGGAGGATTCTTGGCTGTTTTAGTAAGTAAAAGTGGAAATAAAAGGTAGAAAGACCCTTTGGATTATTGGGACTTATTCAGTTGTTGAGGTAGGTAGGATATGGATATCGTTTTTTGTGCTCCATAGTTGCAGACTAATAATAAAGGGTACTTATCCCTTATTGGACCCAGTTCTTTCTAGCATAAGAAATAGACAAGTATCTAGACGGCTAGGAGAGGAGACGTTAACATTTCTTATAAAAATCTAGGTCAAAATCCCTGAATAAATATAAAAATAATTCCGTTAGATTGCACTCCGGTTTTTGTGGCAGAGGAAATCAAGTTTAACTTTTTCCAATACCAAATTATTATATTTTTATGAACTTCTTGATGGAGAGAAATAGAAATATTTAAAGTAAAGAATTTAGGATAAAAGTAGAGGAAAGATAATGCCCTAAAACCCCTGCAATATACCGCGGCGTATGTATTTATATTTTGAAGGATATTTAACATGGGAGAAATACCTCTTTTAACATGTAAGGGATAGATTGCGGGTTAGTTAACGAGGGCGGCAATGTGGCAGGGGTTTAGGATAGTGAAAGGGATTTTTATTTACCCTAAATCCTCACCCATACACCACGGATTTTATGCATAAAAAAGGTCTTTTAAAGCAGTTTTAGCATGGGAGAACTCTTTTATAACATGTAAAGGATGGGCGTACGGGATAATTAATGAGGGCGGCATATGGGCGAGGATTTAGGATAGATGTCTGTCATGAAAGAGTGACTATGTGGAGTTTTGATTTGAACTGCCACAGACATTTTTGGAGGAAGTAGACTTGACCAAGACTTGGAAATGAAGGGTTCTCATTCTTTTTGAGTAATTCTGGACTTGTTTTACATAATATATATTTCCCATTATCCAATCTTTCCACTACTAGGTCAAGTATTCATAAGGATTCTCGCATAAAGTCCGCACCCTAAAGCTAAGAGTTTCTTCATTGAACTCTGAATCGTGTTTTAACTTAAAGTGGCGTCAAGTAGACGAGAACCTTAACCAAAAGGGTTATTTATTGTATAAGGGTATATAGTTATGGATTTTATAAAGAGGGTCGTGGTTGATGATAGATTTGAGGTCAAGTTGTGGGATGAAATCTGACCCTGGCTTTTGAGATATAATAATAAATAAATCCTTTAAAACCTCATCCAGGATATCCCCTACTCTTATAATGTAGAGTAATAAATATAAAGTTGGACTTGGACGTAATCCACTCCACATGCATTTATTTATTTATTTATACTTTAAGAACTTAACCTTATTAGGGTTTCCATCCATCCATAATGGGGATAAATAGGTCGGTGGATGTTTAACTAACGGACCTACTCTTTACAGACTACAACATACAGGGTGTGGTTCGAAATGATGTACTGTGTAACCATAGTTACTCCCGTACATACTTTAGCTAAGTACATCATTTCGGGCCACCCTGTATTTAACCCCTCTTTACCCTAAATATTCCCAGGAAGAATAGTGTTTTAAGGCATTAGGGAAACATACAATTTATAACGCATTAATTAATTGGGTTTATCATCCTTTTAACCTGCTAATATTTTGTTTGTTTCAGGGGATTAAAAAAGAGAGGAAGAGGATTGTGGTCTGAGAGGAAGGTAAATCCAAATAACAATATACCTCCATATGTCTCTATTACTTAAGTCTGAATTAATTCTTAATTATAATTCTAATAAAATAAAGGAGTAGTGTGTGTGTGTGTGTATGTATGGAGAGAGATGTCTGGTGTTAAATGGGACTGTTTTATTTATTAAATATGAACTTTACTTTAGTTTTAGTATATAGACTGGACTGGAGAGGAGTCTTCTACTCTCTACTCTTATTTTTAACTCTTTTGAATGCCCTTTTGAATGTCGACCTACTTTTAGTAAAGTTAGGACATCGACCTTAGAGATAGAGTATAGTTATATAGACTCAGTCTATAGTTTATATAATTCTATAAAGGTTGAGATGATGTCTCTGGTTGGAGAATGGGTCCTGGTAGTACTGGATCTATCTCGCCCCTAGTAGTTCTTATATAAATATTTTATTTATTTAACTTCATAAAAGATGGAGAGAGAGAGAGGAGTTGAGGTTATATCCTGTTCTAAAGTTTATCCATCTTCAAAACATCATCTTTCTTATACAAAGAGAGAGAGATTATGAGAGCAAAGGGGGTCCATTATTGAGGAAATAATAACTACTTATACCTAGTATAGCTACACGCTAAACTTTATTAAATAACATAAAGTCCGTCCCATATGTCGCGGCTTATATATGGGGAAAAGAAATATGTCAGAAGCATGTTTAGGATATTGGAGATATTAAGGGATAATTAACGAGGGCGGCATATATATGGACTAGGTTTTAGGAGGGTTGCTTTAGCAAAATAAATAAAGATAGGAAGTATGAGATTGTTTGTAAAGTTTATTTGGATATCCAACTCTGCGGGTTTCATTCATCCTTTTTTTTTAAATACCAACTTATTAGGGTTGGATTTTTATTTATTTATCTTTTAAGATTTCATAAAGCTAATCTTTGAGTATCCAATTCTTAAAAAGGAAGTTAACAATATAGTTGTGTTTTTAAACTCTATTAATCTCCCGTGGTTTTTATTATATTTTAATAGGATTCTCAGAATAATATGTAAATCTAAGTGAGACTTTGAGAGAATATTTCATTAAGAAAAGGGACGCTACGTTATGCAATATTTTTAGGTGAGATTAGCTACAGAAAAAACGGGGGGATTAAACTGTAAAATGTAAAATAATGAAGATATGAGAATGAGAGAGAGAGTATAAAGTTATAATTTGGTGTAATTAATGGAAAGGGTTAAAAGGGAGATTGGGGATGACCTAGAATTATTAGCAGTACAATCTTGTTCAAACAAATCCCATATTCTGTCCATTAACTCGTGTACTATTTTATTTTATTTTTATCCACACACAGGAGTCCACCTTTTTCAATGTAACTTTATCATCATCTCTCTCTGTCTGTCTGTCCGTTATGTTGTTGGTATTAGGTAGGTGTAGGTGTGGGTAAACGGAGGAATCTATTTGGGTTAAATACACACACTTTACACCCATATTCTTACCTACCAAATTGTACAAACAAACAAACTGGATTTACCTCGGATTTCCACCCATCCATCTACGACAAAGATGGAAGAACCCATTAAACGGATTTATTTATGCTGGGCTAAATGGGAATACAGAGAGTGTGGGTGGAGTACATTTTATAGATCAAATTTTACGTAAAAGTATAGAGGTTAATTTTAGGTTTGAACTCTAGATATTCTTTAATTTGGCGATTATGCAGGGTGGCCAGAAATGATGTGTTTAGTTACGGTCATACTTTAGCTACTTAGTAATGCTAACAGTACATCATTTCGGGCCACCCTGTATACTTAGGATTATACATTAGCGTTTTGTAGATTGGATTGGATAAGTGTCATATGCAATATTAGGGGAAGTATTGACCCATGAATTCGTCACGATTTGCACTTGATTTTAAAAGGATTGGATTATGCAACCTGCCGTTGTTGTTTTAAATAGTGTCTGGGGGGACTAATTAGTCTTTTGGGGGTCAAATTTAACGTACAATTAAATGGGGCTTATGGGGTTGATTATAGTAATTAAGGGGAGACATTATTTGAGACAATGCGGTATACTTTATACCTTTTTGTGGTACAAAATGTCCATCTCTCTGGGTTAGTAAAAGTTATCCAGGAAATACGGTAAAGTGGCGAATATTAGCCGCGGCTAATCTCTGTGAAGCATCTTTAACATGGGATGGATACCCTGTTTAACATGTAAAGGATATATGAAGCTGAATTAACGCGGGCGGCTAATATTCGGGACTTTGCCGTATATAATATGAGGTACAGTTACTAGTAGTAGTAGTAGTAGTAGTAGTGTAGTATGATTGGGAAGAGTGTGCTAAATCCTCTCTGTTGTTGAGTTTTTGCGAATCCCTTTCCCGTTTCGTTCTTCCCTTTACTCACAGACGGAGTTATCAACACAAAATAATATGATAAGTCTTCATTTATCAACTACAATCAGTAAAAATAAATACATTTCCAGCTCCAGATTATCATCATTACTTCCATTCTAGTTTTTTGTTTAATGGTTTAAATGCTTTATAATCCGTTTCTTGGTATATTATTACGTAACAATTCCCAATAAATCTATTCTACATGAAGTGTCTTTCTGGAATTAAATTAAATTTTACTCTTTATTTATGCTTTTTACCCATTATCTGCATTTAACTTCACTTTACTTTTACTTTTGACCAGTAATTAATTTTTGTGGGGCATAAATGATCATGTTTATTGGGTAGCTTTGATGAATCAATAAATCAATCAATTACATTTAACGTTTCAAAAACTACAAAACGAAATGTCCAAAAATGGATTAGGTTGTGAGTTTTGGTCTGAAAGGACAGTGAGCCAGAGTGACAGAGCTTCATCATAAAGGGATTTCATCCCTTAATAAAAAAAGGGGAATTATCAAAATCCAAAATCATTTAAAAAGTCAACAAAAAGACATAATATTCATGCAACGCATTTCCTTCACTAATATACCGTATTTCCCGTTTTAATTCCTCCCCGGAATAATTCCCCCCTACCTTTCCATGTTATAAGTTCTATCTTGTCCATGTTAATATAATTTCTAATTTTCCCTTCCATGCAAGTAATAAAGCCCCAGGGGAATTAAAACAGGAAATAGGGTACTTATTGGATGGGACTTTGTTCCTCGCCAACTTTCTGCACCTCTTGCTAA
Source organism: Hydroisotoma schaefferi (assembly GCA_034682405.1). NCBI lineage: Eukaryota > Metazoa > Arthropoda > Collembola > Entomobryomorpha > Isotomidae > Hydroisotoma > Hydroisotoma schaefferi. The sequence goes on along the minus strand of JAQFZX010002579.1, from coordinate 9,725 downwards.
TGAAGATGAGGTAGTTTTAGTTGGGGATTAAGTAATATTATATTCAAAGAGATTGTTAGCTGACTAGACGGTTTATATTAAGATTAAGATTAAGATTAAGATTAAGAGCTGGGTGTTAAGTATTAAGAAGAAGGGGGGATTACGCAACCAGAACGACCTACATTCTGCCATAACCATCCTAATTCACAAAGTAGGAAATGAGAAGGAATAGGTGAGTTGTAGAGATGATGTGAGATCAACACAACATAATACTTAACAAGTTGAAGGAATCACAGTTTAGAATCATACACCTTTTTACTACTAAGTTATACCTTAGGAAAATCTGCTATTTAGTTCCACTTAGTTATCTATGCAAAAATGAGGAATATTATTTAGTACGCAGAGTATTATTGGGTAGCTAAACCTCTCATCTTAAAGATGCTACATATTAAAGAACATTAGTATTGGAGTTGTTTTAAATCTGAAATACTACACAAGACACACTGCATCTTATTCCTATGAAATCTTAGCAAAGTTTGTTTGAGCCAAAAAAGTGAAAGTGTGTCGGAGTACAAAGGAGGTTGGTAGTAGTAACAGTAGTAGTAGTAGTAGTAGTAGTAGTAGTAGTAGTAGTAGTAGTAGTAGTAGTAGTAAGGAATAGGGAATAGGTAATGTTAAACAGTTGAGTCATTCTTCTTTATTCACACTAGGTTGAGCAAAGATGAATGGGAAGTTTAAGTTTTATATAAACCAGTTTTATTAAAGCTATTAAGGTATATTATTTTATATTTAATTAAAAGGGTTTTAACTTCTGTCCAAATTCGGGTATTTTTTGTGGTTGATAATAAATATGAAGGGTGGTGACCCGGTTTGAGGGTTTCCAGAAGTTGGACAAAGAAGAATCTATTACTGGGATTTATTTTGTGGTGAATGACAAAGGGTGTTTTAGTAGGTTAGATATTGAATGGCAGGAGTAGGTAGGATAGGAAGATCAATGGGGATTATTATTATTATATAAAGTAGTTGGAGGTAATGAAAGAAATGACGATGATAAAAAGGATAATACAAAACAAGCGTTGTTGGATTGGATTTATTACTCACGGCATAAGAAGAGTAAAGCATAGGGAATAAATAACTTGGCATGGAATTCAAATTAAGGTTACTAAAAGGGCCGGAACCCTTCACTACTTAACAACTTTATTTTAGCAAAAAATAAATGTAGGTGGTTGAAAAAATATTGAGATATTGGGAAAATAAAATTAAAGTAGCAGGGCGAGGGGTAATTTATTTAATTAGAAAATCAGGTTATTTTTAGATAATTAATTGTAAAGTAAATAAAACAAGTTAAATGATCTTTTAGTAGAAACTTTGGAAGGTTTTTTAGAAACAGTAATTCATCCTTTTATTTTAAACTATCAATATTAAACACACTTCTTACTATCTCGTATATATGCCGCGGAAAACGCCCAAGAATTTATGATAGGTTGCTAATTTTGTCATTTGTTTAGTTTATTAGATTAGTGGGTAGTAATTACCATACTTCCCGTTTTCATGCCCCTCCTGTTTAATTCCCCCCTAACCTTTCTGTTATGTTTATATAATTTCTAATTTCGAAATAGTAAAACCCCCCGGTAATTATAACGGGAAATACGGTAGGCTTGAAATGCCAATAGGAAAGCGCCACGCCCGCGCCCTCTCAAAATATGCCCAGTGTCTGCCCAGCTCTGCCTCGTGCCCAATTATTAATTATCGAGTGGGTTAAATTATCTAGGCAACATGCCCTGTTTTTCGCATGCCCCAGAATCCAGGGCACAAGACATGGTAAAGGTACCGTATTTCTGGAAATAATTCCCCTGAGGAATTATTAAGTCGAATGAAAAATTGTAAATTCTATTAAAAAGGACGATAGGGAAAATCCCTAATGTTAGCATGGAAAGGTAGTAGAGCATTATACCGGGGGGGGGGGGATTATTTCGGTAAATACGGTAAATTCCTGTCATTCTTAAAGTGAAATAAGTTTAAAAAACTGGTAGTGGTGGTAGTATATTACGGCCCTGTATAAATGTTATTGGATGTAAATGTAGGTTACGTCCTTGGCTATTGAAGCGATTGCAACACATTTCCCTCGAGTTCATCGACATCAACCCTCAAAGTCCTTTATACCAAACACCCAATAGCTACTTCATCATAACCACCTTTTTAATAATTAAATTTACCTTTAAAATCACAACCAAATACCCAACAAAGGGAACTCCAATAAATACTCTGTTTTAGAAAATGGATAATACATAATGAAGCTCAACTTCAAAGTCTAAAGCCTCCTTTTCATCTTTTACTAACTTTAACAGCAAAGAAATCACAATTAAATTTTTAAAAGTAATGCATTTTTATTTTTAAAAAACTCGTAGGGTTTCAATTATATTTTGTTTAAAAGTAATTTAGTATTTGAGCTAAGTGATATTAGGTTGGATGGTCATTGGCACGGTTAGGTTTTGGCCTTGTTGTGTCACCAATAACCGTGTCATTCATCCATATACCACACTATACCATACCGTGTCACAAATAACTATATTCACAGTATAAGGATAATGTGGTACAAGATAAGGTAATAATAATAATAATATGATAAGGATGAGGAGAGTATGGAATAATAAATGGGGTCAGTCCATATTGTTGTACTTTGTTCCAGATTTAAACTATTTTTAATACTCAATCCCAAATATATCCACATACTTTTACTTATTCCAAAACCCCACATGTATACTTTAGTAGGAAATTGGGAAATGAGGAAATATGGGATTTATAACCTCTATTTTTACAGGCAGGTCCCTTTTACTGTCGGCCTTTTATTACAAAATTTTTAAAAAATACGCTGCAGTTCAGAATTTATTACCTCTTTACCGTAATTATTCTAATATAGGCCGCAAACGTTAAGTAAGCCGCACGCTATCCTTTATATGTTAAACAGGTTGTGTCTCTCCCATGATAAACATGCGTCAAAAGATGGGTTTTTTCATGCATACGCCGCAGCCAATTGTCAAGGAATTTAGGGTGATAAGCTTGATTTACTAATTTGAGAAACTAAAACACATCTTAAATAGTCATAGTCGCCATCCTTAAATAGTGGCCCCTTTCGAATAGTGCCCCCTTTCGAATAGTGGCCCCTTTCGAATAATGCCCCCTTTCGAATAGTGGCCCCTTTCGAATAGTGCCCCCTTTCGAATAGTGGCCCCTTAATTACCACTAATTACCTTCAAAGTCCCCCATTTTAATTGTATATTAAATTTGACCCCAGTAAAGAACCCGAAAAATTAATTATTAGCCCGGGCCACTAATAAACTGTGTTAAAAGGCTGTGAGACTATTTAATTAAGCTTCCTTACACATTCCACAAACCAATTAGTAGAAGGTATACGAATTAACTGGATTATAATTATCATAAAGAAAGGTAAGGGTTTATCAGTTGTGGGGTTGTCCATTATAAAATGTCATAAGATCTTTAATAACTTCCTCCTACTTCCAAATAATGTTCTATATAATCCTGGTAAAACTTTATAGGGAGGATTACCAAGTTGTAGAGATAGAGATGGATCTGGATATTTAGTCTGCAGTATTTATTTATTTATACGATACGTGTAGCTGGAATTTAGTAGCTGAAATAAGGTTTGGTTGAGTTACAGTTAAATTAGGACACGCAGACAGAACGGTTATCAAAACTTGTACAACCAACCTCAGTCTGTACAGGGAGACCCCAAATGAACTAAAATATGATGGCAGTAACTAACTAACTAGTATATGGTTACACAGAACATTATTTCGGGCCACCCTGTACATTTACACCACACAATACTTTAGACTATCATCATGATGGGAGAGAGAGAGAGAGTAGTACGTGTTTTTTAAGGTTGGAGTAGTAGTTATGAGGATTTATGTATATTGAGTAAAGGTCATTGCATCCAGTGGGGAACAAGTAGGTCAGCCAACAACCCCGAATAACCATACACAGTGTAGTATCACCATCATCCATCCATCCATCCATATAATTATAATTATATATACATACAACTGGATAAAGTAGAGGGGTTTTAGTCTTTATTATCACACTATATATCTCTCTCTTTTATTATAAAAATGAATAAAGAGGTGGATGGGGGGGGGGGAGTTGGATATAAAGTTTTGTAGTAAAGGTTTCGTACTTTAGATATAGTTTAGATGTGAAGTATAAATGTGCCATGAAGTTATGACGTTGTTAGTTATTTCTTTTTTTATGGACATAACCTCCTTTTTCAAGTCAACTTGCACTTTGTGGAACTAAATCTATAACGTACAACTTTCCCCAGACAGTTTGTACGTTTCAGTACAGAAATTATGGATACCGTATTTTAGGTAATTACTCCACCATTAAATTAAATAATATCCCCCCTCTACCTTTACATTTAAAATTTGCCCTTGCTTTCTACTCATTTTAAAAGGTTTTTTGAATTTTTGATTTGAAAATATAACTCCCTGGGGAAGTAATTTGTGGAATTAGGGTATTTAGAACGTGTAAAGGAAAGGATTTTATAAAGGGAAGATGGGATTGGGTTAGGTCTGGATATTGTAGTTGGAGTTGAGAATAAGTAAATCCTTTGTTCCTTTTAAATAAATGGAAGTTGTAGTGTTTAAGCAAGAGAGATGAGATGATGGGGGTTTTTTTTAGTAATTAATATTATTTTAATTGGGTTGATTTGGAGGTCTTTATCCATCCATCTCTACTTTTATCATCTAAACTTTATATCCCCATCCTTTATATTCATTATTATTATTATTATTATTATTATGAAGGGAAAAAGAGCAAGTTGGGAATTAAGTGACCTTTACTCTGTTCATTGCACTCACAGCCCTTTTTATTACTCCCTTGTCCTACAATTTACATCATCACTACATCTACAGCTACATATACTACTACTACTACTACTACTAGTAGTAGTAGTACTACTACTGCTACTGCTACTGCTATACTTACTACTACTACTACTACTATTACGGCTACTACTACTACTACTACTCCACGAGCCAACTTAACTGCGCTAATAGCAATTAATGTTTTATGGATGAAATGCAACAATTAAAATCCTTTAGTTTAAAATGTAATTTCAGTACAAATAATTTAATAAATAAGGGCCTAAAATAGTAAGTGTATTTATATTAATATTATTAAAGTACGGATGAAGCTGGATTAAAAAATATTCATTAAAAATATAAAAAGGAAGGAATTGGAAGGTAATATATGGAGTTCTCTATAGTTTGTTTTATTTGTTGGCTTTTAAATATTAATTAAATATTAAATATTATAAAAAATAGGGAATAAATATGAAGTAAAGGGTCGCTAGTAAAAAAGGGTCCAACTCACCTTTTCCAGTTTAATTAAAAACAATTTAGCTCTTTTTATCATAAGTGGAAAAAACTTTAGAAAAAAGATATGTTAAAATGACAAAGGTAGAATGTTTATGAATGGAGATTCGGTTAGGTTAGGTTTAGCTTTTTAAAATGTATAATGAATAATAGTTGGTTTACAGGGTTGTGCACTTTATTAAGGGAGGAAATCCCTTTATGAGAATCCTCTTTCTGTACGTATGCACGTCTCATATTGCCCCAAACACCCCAGAATGTCTCTTAGTGCCCCCAAACAACCCAGAATGTCTCTTAGTGCCTCCAAACAACCCAGACGGGACCGTTACTCCAGACACATCGCGCGCTCACTCCGGACCCATTGCGTTATCACTCTGGACGCATTGCACGCTCACTTCGAACACACCGCGCGGTCACTCCGAACACATCGCGCGCTTGTTTCAAACAGAGGAATTTCCTCCCTTGACTATTCCCATTTACAAGGGTTTATTAAAGGGTAATTATTATATTGGATAAGCTTGAAGGGGAAGGGAAGGTTGGGACGTGAGTAAATGGATGTTTTAACAACTGATGTGATGGATATGCAAATTAAAACAATGGATAAATGGATATTAAACACTTCCTACTTTTATAGGATGTTGGACGGGGTTAAGCCAAACTATTCCGTCAATCCACCCTTCCTTTCTTGATCTCTCTTTAAAAAAATTAAATTAAGTAAATATGGAACCAATTAAAACTAATGAGCTAATCATTCTCTAGTTCCAGTTGCATAAAGTTGCGGCATGAAAGATGCATTGGGAATTAGCTAGTTCGTGGTAGAGAATGGATCCTTCCTTCCGACAGAATTATCTATTGATTGAGGGAATTAGCCAAAAGTAGAGCAGACAAACAATAATATTAGTCGAATGTCAATAAACCCCGACCCGGGTTGTTTCCCCTCAACAATTCCCAAATAATTTACCTACTCAAGTTTACACAAATGACGGGGAGGACTTTGTTTGTGAAACTTGAGGGAAAATATAATTAAAATGTAGTTGAAGTTGACAACTTGGAGGAATTAATTGATTAAAAAATAGACCTATCTTTCCTGATGGAAAACAATGTCCCCTTTTACCGTTTTAAGGTTACTTTTATGGACGACCATAAGGGACATTTAGTTTGATGTTTTTATCTTATTTTTTAGGTAATAAAAATGACACGCATGCAAACAACGTAATCCGGAAGGATGTAAAAAAGCTTACGGTTGTTTTAAAATAAATGGGAAGGGAAGAGGGATATTTTTTAGGATATTTTGTAAAAGAAGATGAGGAGGGCAAGGACCGTTCAAGGACCCTTACAAAAATATATCTCTGGATGAAGGGAAATGACCCTTAAAAACGGGATAAATGGACAATAAAAACTAACCCCTGTTTTTTATTAAAAGGACAAAGGTCCAAGAGGTTTTTTATATATTAATTTGATGTATATTTTTATGAAGGTTTAGGTCACTAACCCGACCTATTTCTTCCTTCCGATGGCTAATTCTTGGGATTAATAATAATAAAATGTTTATGTAGTTATTTCTTACTCAGCTTATATTATTTCTATAACGTGAAATAGTAGGAGGTATGGATGGATGGATGGAGCATGGATAGGTTTAATGAAAGTCGTAAATCTTTATTAGCCATTTTATAAAAAGGTTATAGAAGAAGAAGAAGAAGGGGATTTGGTATTTAGGAACTTTATTTAATATTTAATATCATCATTGTGTGCATTCTGGAGTTTATTGGGTGTTGGATTTCAGGAACAAGTTCAAGATTTACATTAACATTATCATCCCTACAATTATTATTATTATTGGGGTTGGGTTCCAAAAGAATATACTTACCATTTTTAAATATAAAAAGATTCCATTATTCCATATTACTCTACATTGAGGGATTAATTGAAGTTATGGGTGGGGGGGGGGGGTATTATTCTACCTGCTATAATTCCCCCATTTAATTACCATATTCGAATAATGATCCCATCTAATCAAACTAAATCTTCTTCTTGACCTTAAATGTCTTTGAGTTAATTCCCCGTAGAGGAGGAAAAAGTAAACAGATAATTCCTCCTAATTGTAATAATAAGGGTGGGATTGTTATTATTTTGTGTAGATATACTTGGAACTCAATTTGTTTATTTTAATTTGGAACAATCCTAAAGGATTAATTTCTGTGGTATTATTAAATAATATTATAATATTTATAAAGTTATTGATTGGGTGGTTATTAGTTTTTAGAGGACAAGGTTTTTAGTTCCATTAATTAATTGTTTTAGTTTGGATTTATCATTTCTCTCTCCCAGGGACAGTCATATATTTCCCAAGGTTTTCCCTACAATTTATGTAATTTATAATAATATCCAGTATAACGGGTTAGTTTTATTAACTCCCCATTATCATTACCAAGTTGGTTAGGAGTTTTAATTATAAATGGGAGATGATGGAAGGGTTTTGGGTGTCAGACTTACACAAAAACATCAACTTCATGTTTAATTGAAAATAATACAACATTTTGAAAGAGAAAAGTTGCTAAAATATTCTTAAGATAAGGCTGGCTGTAAATCCTACAATAGAGCCTTATTTACTCGTTGGAATAGTGTAGTCTTTATTGATGTAGAATTAAATAGTGACCCTGTGGTCTGGTGCGTAAATGTAGGATGATAATGAATCCGTTTCTCTGTGTGTTCCGTACAATAGTATTGTGGTAGTTAGTTAATTTAATGATTGGATTATTATGGAGAGAGTGACATTGTTGGAATTATTTAACTTTCCAAACTTGGAACAATCCTTGAATAGAATTATTAAAAATAATTACAAGAAATTGTACTCAACTTTCACTATCCTTTCAGAGGAAAGGAAATTGCTTTTTTATTTATAGAAAAAAGGGTTATAAAGTTTCTTTATTAAAAGTTGAATAGTTTGTATTTGTTATAATGATTGCAGGAAGGAATTGGAGAAATAATAAAAAGTGGATAGAGTAAAGTTGAAAGGACTTTTGGAGTAAAGTTCAAGGGACGCTTAATCTATCCTCCAGTTCTAGACATCGGACTCTGTCTACCCGGATCCGGGCATCGACCCTTTTGTAACAACCTATACCACTATACCTATACCATCATCACCACCGGGACACACTATTTCATCCGGACTTTGAACTTATAAACTTTTAAAAGAGGAAGGGAATGCTTATTGGGATTAATTAGGAAGAAACATAAGGAAATGTCCCTACAAAGTTCGTCTTTTGGGGAATAATCAATTATGAAAGGTGAGCAGTTTTTATATGTTTTTTTTGGCTTTATTACAGGTTTTATTTTGACTAGAAGAGCTTGGAGTAAGTATTATAAATAAAGAGTTGGATTATGTGGTTAGTTGGTACGTAAAGTGTGTAAGGGATTAAGGTGTGTGGGTGTGGCTCAGTTTATATAAAAAAACAACAAGGAAGTAGGTGTAGTTCCCAACTGGTGCTACTGTTGAATGGGAGTAAATATTGACAAAGTGAAATACAGAGGAAGTAGTGGTTTTTGGACCTGACAAAGAATAATACCCGCTTCCTGGTTCAACAATTTATCAGAAACTATCCCGTAAAAGATCGAATAGAAGGGTCCGATCCGAGTTTGTTAACCCAACAGACTCGAACTATTATTATAAGTTTTAGGGTGTATAAAGGTTCTTCTACTTCCGGATTGTCCATCTATTTATCTATGTGGGGTTTTGAGTCTAGTCTGGTTAGCTACCCGGAAACTGAACTTTTATACGGAGAGAAAGTTAAAACCGGGCATTGGCATTACAACCGGGTTTGTTGACTTTGAATACGCCGAACTTCCCATGCAATTTTTTTAATCTACGAACGAACGTTGAACTTTAGTTGCTAAATTTGTAGGATGTCACTTACTACGTGGGTTGGAGTTGGAATAAGATGGATCAATGGATGTGTAACAAATAGGAGTTTATAGAGATTGAGTACACAAGATCAAATCCCAGGCGGAATTAATCAATCGTTAAGTATGGGGGGAAACGTTGGCCCAGAACTCAAGAGCATTTCCCATACGAATTTAACCTTTGGCAAGAAATATGCTGGGAAACATTTTAGGATTAGAAGAGTATAGGAAGAAAGTACATTTTAAAGGGTAACATTTGGCAGGAAAGTACATTTTAAGGGTAACGTTTGGTAGCAAAGCACATTTGAAGGGTAACATTTTGCAGGAAAGTAAATTTTAAGGGTAACATTTTGGCAGGAAAGTAAATTTTAAGGGTACAATTTTGCAGGAAAGAACATTTTAAGGGTAACATTTTGCAGGAAAGAACATTTCAAGGGTAACATTTTGCAGGAAAGA
>JAQFZX010002578.1:0-18090 GCA_034682405.1 Hydroisotoma schaefferi | reverse complement strand
GGTTCAACTCGAAAATGAAGCAATTAGTGAAGACTTCGTTCATGTACGTTCTGCTTCACTTTAGTTAAACCTGTTCTATAAAAAGCTTGGGACTCTTACGAGGGTTTCCACAAAAATTAAGATAATGTCGAAATCGGTATCGATCGAGCTTTCATCTCTTTAAATGGGGATCTCGTACCTGAAATGCTTCTATTGGATTTATAATTATTATGCTATTTTACCTTTATTTTCAGAACAACATTAGGGCAGGTGTCTTCTTGCCGTGTCCACATTGCAAAATACCTTGCCAAAAAATAGATGGGTGCGATCACATGGTGTGTGGGTCTTGCAGAAATAAATTCAATTGGACTGGTCCTCAGCCTTCTATTTGCGTATGAATGTTTTTTGCAAGCCTTTACATGCATCCTCCTCTGTTTACAAAGCAAGTAATTGTTCTTTCTTAATTGAATACTAAGTGACCCAAAACGGTTTCTTATTGTAATTGTACTTCCTCCAAAACTTCTGTCGACTGTAGAATGCTATTGTTTAATTAATATTGTCCTGCGTTCTGCGTTATAATATTATACTGGCAGCCAATGTATTTGTTCTCTTAATATGAATAAATTCAGTCTTTATCGGCTGGTGATAGCTATCTGTAATTCCAATTTATTTGGAAAACATAAGGAATGTGTCATGAAAACTGTGAGGGGTACAAAAACAACGGAGGATACGATAAGCTCGGGTCACAGAGACTTAGAACGAATCCTTGGGCAGAGAAAGTAATTAAAATGCGTGATCCTTCTGTCCAACTTGCTTTACTTTTTTCTTGCCTGTTAAAAATATTTTACAAATATTGCACTCAGCGTTAGAATTAGTTAAGTCCATGCTTTCTAGCTAGCACTAGCATTCTCGTCAATCTCACTTCCCTAAAAGAACGAATAATAACCTTCTAATCTATAATGCCAATTATACCCACTTGATTAATTAATAATGTAAATCCTTCATCTCTTCATAAAGAATAAATGAATACTATGAAAAGTACGTATCCGAAATCAGCTAGGGTTGAAGAGCTAGAGTATTGTCGAAAATCCCAAGATTATTTTAAAACATTCCTTTCGCTTACTTGAGCTTTTTTTTCTGGCTACAAATTGCTATTTTGGTTAGAAAAAGGCACTATTTCTAGAAAAATGAGGAAAGTAGAAGTACTAAATCTAGTGAGTGGGATGGGAGACGCGAAGCTTTGCAGAGAAAAAGTAGACGAACTGGACCTGGAGGAAGCCTTGTCTAACGGTTGTGCTTTTTGCTTTGTCTTTGGCATTTACGCCGTATTTTGCCTTGACTTCAGCACGAGACTCCAGACAATAGCGTCGGACTGTCCAGGATTTTGAGATTTTGTAGGATTTTTCAAAAACCCGAAGTATGAATTGCAGCGGGTGTGGTACGCCCTGTAAGGAATTAGGAGAGTTGGGTATGGTCCGGTTCAGGAATTGTGAGCATTTCGCATGCAGGTAAAAAAATCAAAGTTTAATTTAGCCGTAATTTTGTTTAATTTAATTTAATAATAAGGATTTATTGTGTTTTTGTGAATGAAGGTCCTGTCTTGCTGGAGCGGTCGTCAAATGGAAATCTGACGATGAGAAAGAGGGATTGCGATGTTTAATAAACAAAATGGAAAGTGACGCTGCGTTGGAATTGAAGGTTTCTCCGAAAGTACATGGACCTTATTGCAAAGGACTTTTAACCAAAGAGGATATTGAAAAGGTAAGCTTCGTTTTTTGGGTCTTGACCTTCATGTGTTGACGTTCAGTACAGTCACTTTGGTTAAAAATGCCTTGTAACTTTATTAGGGAGTTCATTTGAGGAATAAAACGTCCACCACTGATGAAGGCGACGTCAAGAAATCTCAGGGCATGGAAGACCAAGCGGCCTCTCTAAGGAACCGTTTGGAAACGGAGGAACGAGATGCACGCAACAGAGAGTTTCAACTTAATGAGGAATTTGTTCGTGTAAGTTAGGTTTCACTTGAGTTAAAACAATTAAGACGGTGTTTATGTGAATGAAGATAATAGCGAGAGAGCAGACGAATCGGTACGCTTTCGTTGGCTTTTTAAATGGAAGATCTTGTTCAATTGTAGCTGATTTTGTTTTGCAGTTCTTGCGATTGAGAGTAAGAGTAGCTGTAGGAAATGCTTGCATTCGATGTATATTATTATTTTGCCGTTTTAATTTTCAGAGGAATATTAGGATGGGTGCCTTCAGGCCTTGTCCACATTGTAGCATAATTTGGGAAAAGGACGGTGGATGCGATCATATGGTGTGTGGGTCTTGCGAATGCTCATTCAGTTGGAGTGACGCTAAGTCTTCAACAAACGTATGAATGTTTTTTGCAAGCCTATGCATCGTCTGTGTACTCTGTACGTGACTGCCTTTTTGATTGAATAATAAGTGACCACCGGAAACGGTTACTTTTTGTACTTGTACTTCAAACGTCTGTCGACTGGACAATGCTTTTGTTTAATTAATTTAATATGACTGACAGCAGTGTTGTATTTGTTGGTTTAATACGAATAAATTCGGTCCTTATCGATAACAGGTATCGTAATCTGTAATTCTAATTTCTTTAGAAAAATATTAACAAATGCTAGTTAGAAAAACTGTGATAGCTTGAAAACTGGATAAGTTCCGTGGGCAAAGAAAGAAATTAAATCGGGTGATAGTTCTGTCCAACTTCTTTTATTTTTTTCTTGTCTGTCAAAAATATTTTAAAAATATTGCACTCCTCGTTAAAACTCCTATACATATAATGGAATTATTATGAAATCTTGGCATATTTGTAACGAAGATTTTGAACACGAACTTTCAACTTTTTAATGTCATTCTCTATAGTTGATTTAAGGTCCAAAAAGGCTTTTCGCTTGTTGGCATGCTGTAAAAGAGAAAAAAACTGTATAACTGAAGACAGACATTCTTCTCCTTCTATAATCCTAAAAGTCCCAAATTAAATTGAGCATGAAAAAACTGGACTTACATATTCTATAATAGCGTTCTGCAAACTCTCAACTTTCTCAGTCCTCTGTGTTTTCAAAGGTATTAAAAGTTGGTAGCGCTTATAATTATTGTCAACTTCTCGTTCAACTACAGCCGACCATTTTAAATACTCAGTCTGCAATTTATGATAGTCGCCATTTTCGTCATTAGGGTCGTATTCTAATTCTCCTTTTAAAACAAGGGCTTCAATTGGTACCATCTGCCAAAGACAGACCCCAAAAATACTATAATGGTGAGTTTGTTGTATTGGTAAAATCAGTACAAATGGCTAAATGAGCTATGCGTTTACTCTTTGATAAGCCATCTCATTTTTCTCCAGTTTTGGCACAAGCATTTCCAAAGCGGTGAGTATGTCTTCTAATGTAAACTTGGTCATTTCATGCAAAACGGCAGCATCCTCATAATCTGTTAGAGGTGCTAAGTAAACGTGTTGAGAAAGTAGTAAAGGATCTTGATGAATGTCCACTACGAAATATCCGTTCATAATTATCTCTGCATAACTATCTCGAAGAGTTTTTGCTTGAGGGCGTTCCTGGTTAAGTAAGTACTTGTGCCACCTGTCGATAAGTTCAATACAATTTTAAATAAAAATACCTTATCATTTGGAAACTTGGAAGGTTAATAGCCTACCTCTGTGTCCAATTGACCTATGGCAGTCTCTTCCATTTTCTCCAGTTCATCAATTGTAGACTGGATAAAACTCTTTGGTCCCCCTGATACCCGTTCCATTTTTTCATATTGACTTGTTTGTGTTCGCAGACTGCCAAGACGGTCTTGAATCGGTTGTAGTCTAGTCTTTAGTAAAGATGCTAACGGTTGTCCGGCCAGGAACTTTTCAATCTGAGGGTTATCGTAAAGAAATGAAGTCCCATTTATTTATAGATAGACTTTACAAATGATTAGGTAGTTACGGAGTACGTTTATTGGTTCAGCTAAGTAGGAAAAAGCTCGTTGAGTTAGTTATAGTTTCTGCTAGTCATTAGCTAGATTTTTATAAAATTCTGTTAATTTAAATGAAAACAAGGATGTGAAAGCAAGTGTATGCTTAAAAAGTATCCTTCAAAACAAAACCCGTAAAGTCCGTGAAAGTCACCCCCTGAAAAGCTATTTCTCCATTTTCATGAGCAAATGATCCTGAAGTTGACAAGCTTTCTTGTCGATCTTAGACTTTTAGCTAAGAACGAGTACTATCCGTTTATTTGATCTACGTCAATTACCCACTTGCTTAGTTAGTAATGTCTCTACTTTCATATCACTTTTTACGACTTAAGTGAAGCCAATGAAAAAGTACCTTCATGCATCCGAAATAAGCATCCAAAATTACCTGAAGCTGATACCGTATTATATCATTACAAACTTGGATAACCCTCTTGAGGATAGTACTACTCGAATTTGTGTATTCCTCTGGGTAATTCCTATTCGGAGAAAACCCTGTTCCATTAATTACCAAATTTCGTATTCCAAGTAGAAATAAAGGTACGAAAACAACAGCCAATCCACTTATTATCAGTAGGGTAAATGTTTTCCGTCTTTTTTCAGCTTCTAATACGTTCCGTTCTAAAAAATCCCGTCTACTTCTGCTACTAACTTTAATTCTGTCTATAACGCGTTCAGTTGCATTAGAATTAGCAGAGCTCCTTTCTCGGGTTCTTACTGGCATGATTTTATATTTCTTAGCATATATTAATGAAAAGGTAACTTTAAAATGAGCAAAATCAACTGTGAATGAATTTATGTTTATGTTATTGGTTACTAATCTTAAGATGTTTGTACAAGATCTGATAAGACATAGGTTTGCCCCGGGTGTGATTAAGAATAATATTAATCCACGTGTTGTTCTGGGTGAGAAGTTGTCTGTCTGTGGTTAAAGTGCATGCATATTACTTGGTACTTGCATAAAACATAGGATGAGTTGCTTGATGATAGCATGTCTTAAATTCAGAGTTTTTATTTATTCGTCTTCATTAAAATCTAAAATAATATACAACATATTATGCATCAGTTGAATACATGTGGTTTAGGGTTAAACAATCTAAATATGTGGTTAAACAGGAAAAGTAATACTCTTTCAAGAACATAAAGTAGGTTAACTCTGGCTTTAACTTAAGTATTACAATGTTGTAGTAGTAGGGAAGGACTAGGAAGGATCGTAAACCGTTGAAAACCTATGTAACTTCCCTTTTTTTAGTTTCTCTATATCTTTATTACGATGAATGGATGGATGGATGGCTGTAAATTACTCTTAATTAACAAACTTTTTAGGAGGAAGGTATTTTCCCTACACAATGATAGTACTATTTTTTGGTTTAATTTGTATTCCTAGTTTCTCATCACTTTTAAGGGCTTTGTTAGCATATTCTAAGTGGCATGGAATAAGTAAAACTACTAAAGTTATTGGTGTAAGTAATATTTGGGCTTAATGCTAAAATCACAACATTTTGAATAGGCACGATGTCATTATTGTAGCCGGTCAAGTAAAAATCGAATCCAGCCGACTTTAAAAAACTCGGTCACTTTCTCTGACTTTCTTTTGATAAGCTTGTATTGCACAGACTTGACTACGAGATCTTGGCATATTGATAACGGAGATTTTGAACCCGAAGTTTCAGTTTTTGTATATCCTTTTCTATACTTGATTTAAGGGTGAGGAAGCCCTGCCTCTTGTTACCAGTCTGTAATTAATTGCATACAAAACATAATAAAAATAGCTGTATTAAATTTATCTGTTACTCTTCCAATACAATATGATATTTCCACTTACATATTCTAGAAGGGAGACCTGTAAGTCGCTAACTTTCTCTGTTATTACACCAACCAAAGGTATTAGTAGTTGGTAGAACCGTTCATTAGCTGTAGTGTCTCGTTCAATTTCTGTGTCCCATTTTAAAAAGGCATCCTTGATTGTTTTATAATCTCCACCGATTTCCTCATAAGCGTCGTATTTCCCTTCGACAACTTGCTGGAACTTCTCCGGTCCCAATTTATTCTCGATTGTTATTATCTGTGGGAGTAGTGTAAGTAGAATACATTAGTTTTATGGACATTTTTCAGTAACATGAGCGAAAACAGCCCACTATGGCCCACGCCGGTCCCTCATACCCGCTTTTAAAGTACCCGATTTTAACGAGAAAGAACCCCAACCTATTTTTGTACTACTGCTACACTAAAGACCATTTAAACTGCATTTTTGACAGTAACACTTTTGTAAAGAGCATTTTCAGTAATTAAAGTAATTAATTACTCTATCAGCCGCCTTTTCATACTTCTCCAGTTTAGTAACAAGAGTAGCCAACCGTGCGAGAACTTCGTCCAATGTAACTTTAGTCATTAAATCTTCGACCTCTTCGTCTTCAAAACCTTCGACAGGAGTTATGTAAATGTTCTCATCGGTAAGCTTAGGTTCTAGGATCATGTCCAGAGCAAAGTGTCCATTTAACATTATGATATCCAAACTATCTCTTATCGACTTGCAAAGAAGGGCCTCTTGAATGATTACTTGTGAAGCCTGTGAAATGATATCATACAGTTTTTCCAATTTGTCTTGTTAAAGGGATTCTTCCGGATTTATTTATTTACCTCTTGGTCCAATTGGACCAACTTTACATTCTCAATCATTTCCAGTTCATCAAGTGTAGATTGAATGAAACTTTTAGGTCCACCAGGAACCCTTTGCATTTTTTCGTAATTACTTGTCTGCGTTCTTAAACTGGCTAGACGGTTTTGAATCGGTTGTAATTTCTCTTTTAAAAGGGTTGCTAAACGTTCTCCACTTAGAAATGTTTCGATCTGTAAACATTTCACCCAAATATTTCATGTATTTCCACAATTACCGTGTAATAAACTATCTCCGTAGACTTTATGCAAGTATTGAGTAGTTTTGCCATGTTCTTAACATATCGGAATTCCCAATTACCTGAAGCTGATACAACATCATATCATTACAAACTTCGATAACCCTCTTAAGAATATTGCTAGCTGAAGCTGTATACTCCTTCGGGTAGTTTCTATTTGGACCTATAATTGAAAACCCGTCGTCGTCTGCCAAGTTTTTGATCCCGATTATTATAACTGGAACTGCAATTAGTGTCAAGCATCCTAGAATTATTTTAAAACATTTCTTTCGCTTTCTAGCTTCTTCGGCATTTGCATGATTTCTACTATTAAGACTGTTTCTGCTACTATTTCCTCTACTTTCTCTGGAAGGATTGGTACTAGACGGGGGATTTCTATTGGTTTGTACGAGCTCTGGGACCCTTTCCCCCCGATTTCTTACGGCCATTGGAATCTTTTTCAGTTTTAGTTTATGTCATTTTAAAATATTAGTGTGGTGTAAAATACAGTTTCTAATGAAAGTTGTTTAGTAAGTTTTGCTTAGTTATGCTAAAATGGTATGAGTTTTTGTACTTTTTCTTATGAAGTAACAAATATTTACAAGGAGTTGTACAACTTTTCCGCTCAAGTCAAGACTAAGGTTTGAGCTAAGTAAGATATCTCACTGGTGTAGGTTTTAGGTTGCTGAAATCCTTGATGAATTCTGAAATAGTAGCGTTTTGTGATGTCTGAGTGTATAAAAGCATAGGAGAGTTTTGCAGCAACTAAAGTCCTTTGCGTTTACAATTTTTTATTTCTTGGACAAAAACTCTCTTTATTTTCTGAAAAATGGAAGACATAAATGTTTGTTGCGTATCAATAGCCTCTATAGCAGCAGCAAGCATTGAGGAAAGCACTCGTGATAATATTTTTAATGTGAAGAAAGTACAAGACATGTAACAATGAAGAATTTATTTTATAAACTAAATTATTACTTCAATAAAATACGTTTTCTACCTTTTATTTATAAACTGTATCTTAGACATTTTTAAATTAAAATAATTGGTAGATATAATACGTTTACTAAGGCGTGAAGTAGAGTTAAAAGATGAAATAAAATGGTCAGGAAAAAGGATAAAAGTTTGAGATTCTGATATTATATTATGGTTATGGTTATTATATTTTTACTATAGTATGGCACTGATTCATGGTTGCTTTGCATAACTTCATGTTAAATGTTCCTTTGATCAAATCCTCATGAAGGAATTTTAGCATATTTATATCGCAAGTTTTGAACTCTTGTCTTGAGCTGTTGGACGTCTTCTTGAATGGTTGCCTTCAGTTTTAGATACGCGTCACTTTTGTTTAATGCCTGTAATTATGTATGTTATTATAGAGTGTGGCATTAATAATAATAAGCTTCTGTGGGTTTAACAGTTCTTACGTATTCTAAAAGTTGATCAGTTGCATCACTAATTGTCTTTAGAACTTGATTCTGCAAGGAAGTAAAAAGTTGATAGAAAGTTCCATTCGTATCCACCTCATGCTTAACGGCTGTAAGGCAGGCCCAATATTCATCCCCGGCCTCTCCAGGAGGAAATATCTCAGCCATTCTTTCCCCATCTCCATAAGGTACCTTTGTGACGTTCAACTTTTAAGGATAAAAACACCCAGAAGCAAATAATTAATTTTAAAATAAATTCATTAAAAAACACCTCCGGAAATGCTATAAATATGTCCTCATATTAAACCTACTTTCAGTCTAGTAGCCTCCTTGATCTCTAACTTTGGAACTAAGGCCTCTAAAGTGGCTATGACATCGTCCAACTTATACTTATTCAAGAGAACCTTGACCCAACCCCCGTTATCAATTTTATCCAAAGGCTCCGTGATATCTAGGTAGATCCCTTCGTCAGTTAGCTTATCATCTAGAACGTTTTCCAAGGTGAAGTAACCGTTCTCAACTATTGCTTTCCCCGTACCGTCCAACAGACTTTTACCCCTCAGGTTCTCATCAGAGATTATCAAGTAAATCTGTTTCAAATACAGTTTCATTTTACAAACTATCCATTATTAGTTTTGGAAAAAAATACTCCAGAGAAAGTTTCAAAAAGTCCCGACCTCTTGATCAAGAGAAACGAATTTCTCATCCTCTATTTTCTGTATTTCCTCAAGTGTAGATGCAATAAAGCTAGTAGGTCCTCCAGGGACGTGCTGCATCTTTTCGTATTGACTCGTCTGGGTCCTTAAACTTGCTACTCGTTCTTGGATAGGTCGAAGTCTTGTTTTTAACAGGGTTGAGACCCTTTCTCCGTGAAGGATTGATTGTATCTTAAAAAAATTAGTTTTCAAAAAAAATTAAATACAGTGTCTTGTCTTAAATTTATAACCAAGAAAAGAGGTTATGTATCGGTAATGCTATTATTTATGATACACGATAGCCCTCTAGAATCGAAGCAGGTTTTATGAAAAATGTACCTAGGATAAATAACGAGTTTTTTCAGCATTACATGCATATATTTCTAATTTAGTTGTGAAATGCATCCTAAAATCATTCGTCAGTCTTGTTCACAGATTTAGATATTCTTCCTTAACCAGGATACTTACGATCCCTTTACCTATATTTCTTGTTCAGGAATATAAAGTCATACTGAATCTAGCAGTGGACAGTAAATGATACAAATGTATTAACATTTTCCCTTAAAAGTGTCTTTTTTTGGCAATGTTCCTATAAGTTTTTCTCAAAAACTAAAAAATATACCCGAAATTGACTAATTTGTCCAACTATTTTCCGAATAAAGCTTATAAACTTTCTTTTTTATACTGCTTACTTGCAATTGATGAAGTAAAATGGTGTTTCCAAACTCAATATACTTCTTAAGTATTCTACTTGCAGAACTCTTATGGTATTCGGGGTGATCGGGGTTTAGCAAAATGTAGGCAATGTTATCATCCCCCGTCCCCTGGTCATTAGTTGTTGGAATCCGGAAGTGGAAAAAGACTCCGATCCCAATGGCAATAAGGGATGTGAGTATTGTTACCGTTTTTAAAACCCGGGTTAAAGTAGAGTTTCTACCATTAACCGAATTCGGATTATTTCTACCCGGACGAGTAGACCGTTCTCTTCGCATAGGCCTTGGAGGTGGTTCATTGATTGTTCTATTTCGCACTGCCATTTTTCATTAAATTAAGAAGGGAACTAAGATTAAGAAATTAGGGAAGGGTTATGCTATTGCTAGACAGGAACTCTGTATTTATTTTTATATAGAATTCAATAACAGAAACCTGGAGAGAAATACAAAGTCTGTCTATATAGGTTTCGCGGATTCGTGAAGAAAAAGATGTAAAAGTTGAGATGGGACAGGAAAGGGTTATTTTATCAATCCAGGGTATGTACGCCCACGCACTTAATTAAGTTACTGTCTCTATTATTATTAGTAGTAGTATTTTATTACAAACATTACATTAGGGACAGCTATTTCAATTTGGCAATCGAATCCTTAAGTTTGTCCTGGCAAATCTATTTCAGTAGATTGCCGATATAAAGCAGTGGATTTTACTTGTGTATGGGATATGGGAATGCTTTTAGTTTGTAGTCCAAAAGCTTTGCCAACTTTGATTTTAACAAGTTTCAACTGCTTAATTAATTAAATCACTTAAGAATTTATGCCATGCATAGGACCTTGCACCAAGCGGGACTTAAGGTATAAAGTGGACGGTCCTGATGAATCATAATATAGGGCGATTTTTGTTAAATACCCGTTATTGTCTAATGTTTTAAACTATTATACGAAATTAATTTAATATCCTCTAAAATTAAAGCATGTGAATTTTGATTGAAATGAAAGCTGATGTTTCACCAAAGCAATGCAAGCCCATCAACACTTATATAGTGTCACTGTGTGTTATTTATTGAAACTGTATGCAGAAGATGTTTTCATAAAAATACTATTGTTCTGTTCCTATTAATGACAGAGAAGTATGGAAGCAATTAAATTAGGCATCCTATTAGGGTCGAGATTAGTGGTAAGGTCTAGGTCACGGTCAGAACTCTGGCTATTTGGATTCGGAGGAGGATTCAATACCCTCAAGTCCCACAGCAAATGGGAGCAACTGCTCGTTTTTAGAAAGTCTATCCAAAATGGAGCCGTCCTCATGGGAAGGACCACCACTTCTGATCGTTGGATAGCTAAATTTGTTAGCCAATATACGCTGGATTTTAATATTCTACCCAAATGTCCTGTTTAACATGAAGGAATTTCCTGTTTAAAAATGTCTAGTACCTTTACACCACTCTTCATCACAAGGTCTAAACCTCCAAGCTTTAGTTACACTTGTCTCCTTAATAAGGTCAATCTTGTTGAGTAGAAATGCTGGCTTTCTCTCAGAAAACTCTGCCTTAACCACCGGCGTAATGCTAGAATCGGTAGAGTTGGTGAATACTAAGAACTTTATTGAAACATAGCTGGCCGTTTCCAAAATGGGCCAGAAGGATTCCTCATTTCCAAAAAACTCAGAGACCTTAACTAGACGATCCCACGTTCCTTTCAGTATTTTGTTTTCCAATAGTCTCCTATGAAGTCGTTCCATTTGCTGCGCTTCATTGGCTGTTCCAAAAATAACAAAGCTTCAGAAAATATGCCTCTTTGTCTATTTTCCTTAAAATAAGTAGCTCAAATTCATTAAAATTATTCACTGAAATCATAATTTGTCGGTAGTCCATTCCCCATATTTGAACTCGCAGTCACAGCGTTTTGCACGCAATTGGGACATTTACACTGACAGCCCTCGGGGGTTTTGACCGCATTAGCATCATCGGCCGGAGGATCTGACGAAGAGCCCAAATGAAATGTAGCTAGCCCTCCATTATTGGATGCGATGGAAGCTTCAGCTGCAGATCCGCAGTCTCCTCCATTACCCGCGGCATTACAGTTCCCATTTATTGTTAGCGCATATTGGAGATATTCTTCTGTAACGTTAAACTCAACGTTTATGTACACCTTCCTGATCTCCTTTCTCCTGTTTCCACCACTCGTAGTGAGGACATCCTTCAAGTAGGTTATCGGCAGAGTGGGAACGCATGCAGAAACTAGAGTGAAAGGGGCTGTGGATAACCCTGGGCTTAGATAGATCTCTTGAGACTGGCCCAAGATAAGCGTAGGAGTATCGCTAATGAAGAGTATTAGCAGGGTGATAGTAGTGGGGAAATAAAAGTTATGCATTTTGGAATAACATACTTTTGCACCACTTTCTTTAAATCATCTCAAGAAGAGGATGTTTTTAATGGACAGATGTGCTGGTTTTAGTTTTTTACCAGTTTTTTTTGAACAAAATATTAATCAAAGCATTATTCATTTGTTGCGGTTAGAAACCGTGAGCTAAGCTCCCATCATAAAATATCCATATTATTTCTTCGAGCTATTAGAAGATAACCTCTTTATCAAGAGATGTCCGCAATAAAAGCTTTTGTTTATTTACTTACTTCCGAACTAAAGCTTATTTTCTACTCATGCTTTTGTTAAATTTTAACTTACACGTTTCTATTTTTAGCAAGTAGTAAATATTGTCCTGTTTATTATCAGTTTGGCGATGCGGTTATATGACTTTAGTTACAATAGATCCAACACAATTAATGCAAATGAACTCCGAAACAATCAAACAATGCACTCATCATACTACAGACTACACTCATCAACAATAACGGCCATATCCTATGTCAATGTCATGTCAATGATCCTCCAATACTGATTGAATCGAGTTCTAGCAACTCTTTGTCTTTGCTGCAAGAACACCATTTTTCATACTGAATAACAAATTAACTCACGTAATAGTAATTAAGAAGACAGAAGAAAAATAAAATAATGCTCCTTGTTCAACGGGATGAGTACAATTTTACTGTTACAACTATCCTTGAGTAAATACTCTGTTAATTTTATTAAATACCCACGGGAAATTAGCAAAGTTATAGCTAGTTCGGAGTTGTTTTGGTTTACGCCCTGACAGTTTCTGTTCTCGGGGATTCGAAGGTACTGAAATAATGCGTCAAAGCTTAGTAGGTAGACCTAATTTGACCTAAGGTCCAATTAGTTTGACCCTTAACCCCTTATCTAACGTTCTGTTCCATGTAGGGTGAACTATTCCAAAACTACGTTGCTAATTAAGTAAAATGATTGAAGTTCGTGCATGGAGAGGATGCTTCCGGAATTTGATTGATGTATAAATAGATGAAATGATGTTGATTAATAAGCTATTCTTATAAATAACATTAATAGTCAATAGTTGTTGGTACTCGCTGCGAGAGGAATACCAATAAGGATCTTTAAACCAAGTCCTTGCAGGGTCACTTAGTTATTCAATCAGTGTACGACGGTCATCCCGTTGTTTAACTACAGTTAAAGCCTGCAGTTATAAATATCTTGGAGAACTTCAACAACATCAGCAAGTGCTATTTCAATTCTGTACGACAATCTAGGGACTTTTCTGCTGCTTAAAATGGCAATGCATTTGTAAAGTCCATGGCGAAAAAGCATTCAGAAATTATTTATGAAGTTAGGATATCTCGTAGAAAAAAACAGGATTAGCAGATATCATTTTACTGTAATTTTTTGTGTTTTGCTCAGAAACCTACTATTGCTGCAGATAAACAAAATGTACGCACAAAAAAGTAGTGGAACGAAATCGGGGTTTAATTCTACATGGATTGTTCTAAGCCTAATTAGCATAGTGATTTTGAAGACAATGGTGAGACCAGCTTTTGTGTAAAATCTTTAATCTTTAAAATCTAAATTAATTTCTCTGTCTCGTTTATTCAAAATAGTTAATTTGCCAAGTCTTAATTAAATGTATTTCAGATCGCAGAAGCTTCTACATCTCGATTCGTTGGCCCGAATAAAAACTTCTCAGCGTTTAGAGAAGCATCACCAGTGTCATTACGGGTACCTGCAGAATCCCTGCAGGTCAGAAGGTCAATCCTACCAGAGTTGAATTCGAAACTTTACACAAAGCTAAACGTTCCAGCAAGAGACCGTCAAGGGAAACGGATTGCATGCTGGACAGAGGTTAAATGTTGTGAGGATTGTAAAGCTCTGGGTTTCAAAAGGGCTACGGTATTCTCTTGTAAAAAATGTCAATGTGATCATTAAAATTGGAATACAAATCCAAAAAATGTTTTCAAAACCTGACCGGAACTTATCCTGCTTGTCATAAATGATACAACAACGGTTTACTTCTTTTATACTGTTAAACGGGGTTTAATAACTCATTCTAATATTCAAATCTAGCATTTCAAGGGTTTAGAATTCTACGTTTTAAGCTGGTTTTATTTATAATAAAATATATATTCCGTAAATTTGTACGGTAGTTAACAAAGGAAGAATTAAATCCTTCATAAAGAGAATAAAAGTCGCTCATAATAATTGCAAAACCGTTTTAAGTTCATAAAGTTGGTATCTTTGTAGGCTTATGTTTTTACTAAGCGTATAGGCTTTCTACATGTCAATGCAATACAAAACAGTGGATTTAATCTATTCACGATACGATAAGAATAAAAAGGCTTTGTGTTCAAAAACTCTTTCCCATTAATTGTTGCATGCAGAAATTATTATCGCATTAAATATTTTGTAACTCAGAGAGTCATAAATCACAAAAGTCTCATAATCATACTTGACTTTCCTTTCGGTTTCGCCACACTGAAAAACGAAAGCTAAACTAAATTGATGTTTGCATGAAAAGTACTAATCAATCAATCAAGACCGGATTACAGGGTAATGCAATGGTAACTCGATCCAAATATTACCAATTCCTGATTATCAGAGTGTATGACGCAAATTGAATATATGTAATCCTCCAACCCTTAGTCACCCACATACACGTATGTTTATGTATAATCCGCATTTGGAATGCTTTCAGATATACTACGCGCAATATAGTCAAGAACTAAAACTACTTCAGTAAAATCTATACTACTGTGACTGTATGCAATCTATCTACTCATCCTTTTTCAGTTTAAGCCTTTCCACCTTTAACTAATTATTCTGCTAAGATAACATCCCAAAAATATATCTAATCAGCTATCTCTGTAATTAATTACCCTTAAACTTTTCCCAGTAGAAACCACTTGACCACCGGGCTTAGTACCTTGATACTGCCTGACCGTTCGTTATTAGCAGAATTGCATTGATGCGTCCCACACCTTTGTGCAAAATGTTTAACAAATTTGAAATGCTGGTGGGCCTTGCCCTGTTAGTGGCATTGGCCACTGTTGTTTCCGGTCAAGACCTTATTCTAGAGGGGACCAGGCTCACTAATTGGGGGGATTGGGGAGGTATTTAACATAAAAATCTCAGGTAAACTGACTAAGCATATGACTAAAAATACCAAATGTCATAGAACTCGAACTATGTCCACCCGGAGATAAAGTGTACGGGATGAGGCTGAAAGTCCAACCTAACCAAGGTGATCTTGGGGACGATACCGCAGTAAACGGAATAGAGCTCCTATGTATCTCCCCAGGAAAGGTCAGACCTTCAGCGACGGAAAACATATCTGAATTCTCATCAGTGACCTCTAGGGTCGGAGCTCACGGGAACTATGGAGTAGTCCTTGAATGCGCTGACCCCCTTTTTGCTACAGGATTCCAACTAAAGTCAGAGGAAGACCGGGGCATTTTTCATGGCGATACTGCGGCTAACAATCTAAGATTATTTTGTTCAAATGCGGACATCCTCGAAGGTTATGGTACGGGTTGGGGGGATTGGACGAATGAGAACCGATGTCCAAGGGGTCTGAGCCTTTGTGGAATTCAGACTCAAGTAGAGGATCCCGGAGGTAAGTCCTTTTTATTTAAGGAAATCTCAGAAAGTAAAGACGGTTTCGTAATCGTAATACCATTTTTTGAAAAAAAGCTTGGGAAATGACCAACTTGTCGAAGAAGCGTTTACAAAAGCTGGGTTACCAGACCGTTTCTCAAACATTCATACGGTAGATTTTTAATGAAAGATATGAGTACTTTTGCTTTTTCAGGCCTAGATGAAACCGCACTGAACAATGTGAACATGGCTTGCTGTTCCTAAACTTGAAAAAAAAACAGTTATCTCCACGAACCTTAAAAATTAACTCTACCACCGTCCAATTGTTAGCAATTAAGAAACATTCGGGCATTAAATTACTACCGAAAAATAAACGTTTATGCCAAGAAACCAAAACCAAATGTAAATTCCGCAAACTAATAAAAGCGATGGGTCTTTCTGTGCTTTAATTTTGCTTTCTTCTTGTAAAACCTGATAACCTGACCATATCATGCATATGTACAGCTAAATCTGCGATAGCTCCACAATAACCTCATGCTTATCAAGCCTCCAATAAAAGTACTAATATAGATGCATGACTTGACTTTTAAAAAACACCCAATTGCTGGTGAAATGCAGGGAAGTTAAGAAACAGACTAATAAAATCGTCTCTGTTTCTCATAATTAATTGGTTTTAGTGGGTTAAGCTTGCAATTACGGTTTCGAAATTCGAAAGAGAGCTAGCTCCATTCCTTTCAATAGTCAATCAATATTCAACTCTTCTACTATTCCTGAAAAACCATATTATTTCTCTAAAAAAATTGTCTTCTAAAAAACCATCTGGCATTAATTTCATATCTTATTTATTTGACCTGGGGTCAGCAGGAATTTTGTAGCCCCTTAAAGTACCTAGAATTGGGGACTGGGACCCAAGGTCCTTTTCCTGGACAAAGATTTCCTGGATTGGGAACAAAGATACGGTAAATCCACGTGGGAATCGCATGGGCTTTACTAATGTGGACAATTCCAGAGATATAGAGTGGCGGCACCACCCACTGCGTTTCCTTACAATACTCCTCCTAAGCTCTTGCTATATCCGAATTTTATTGTTGGAATTAAATGAGCCATGAGCGTTGTCTCCACATTTCTGACATCCTTCCTGTGGTGATAGAAGGTCATCTTGACCTATGACCTTATATAAAGGTCACCCTTTTTAGCAACTAACTACACTACTACATCCACAGTAGTAAAATAAAAGTAGATTGACATGGAGGAGAAGATGGCCGAAATGGACTTATCTTCGTCAGCCGCATCAGCGTCAGCGTCAGCGTCAGCGTCAGCGTCAACGTCAACGTCAACGTCAGTTGCAGAGTCCAGCAACTCCTCCAGTGCTTATCAGCGCAATACTGCACAAGTTGCATTATCCCATCAACATGTAAGTGAAATAATTTAAGCGTTGTGTAGTGGTTTTCCGGAAATAATTCTCGGTTTAGGTTAGGTTCAAGCTTTACTCATTAGGGGAACTATTAAAGGGGGAATTAATAATTAATTCCAGAAATACGGTAATTTGGGATAGGTTTAGAAAAATTAAAACCCTTCGTCTAAAAAATGTTTGTTTGAACATTAGATACTGGAATCGGTGCTGAAGTACCTGAGCCCCGACAAGTTAAAGGAGGTCAGTGAGGTCAACTCAGTTTGGGAAGAAACGACCAAAGTCCTGCTCCGTTGTCCTCCGTCGATAAAAGTTCATGATGACATCGGCTGGATCGGTTATTATGAACTCTTTGATGAGAAAAACCGTCCGATATTCCAGCATTTGAAGAAGATAACCATATTTCCGGATAACAGCTACTATATGTATTCCCCACGCACTGTCATTACGTATGAGTTTAAGCAAGAACGCGAACAACTAATGATAGAAATGAGGGCAGAATCGAAAAAACTACTGGTGGATTTGCAAAAAACGGAAGCCTTTTCAAACACTACAACCTATCCTACTGATTTAAACCTCTACATTTCCGGGGTTCCTGCGGATGAAGAGTTCCGATATTATCGTTATCTGCGTAGAGTTGTACGTTTTGGGGAATGGGAAGATATGGATGAGGAAGAACGAGAGCGGAATCCGGAATATCTGTACCAACCGGACGACGGTAGTTTCGAACACCCATCCTGTGGACCTCTTCGAGAGATGATTAAATGGGCAACCAATCTCCGAGTCCTGGACATTTCCAACTCACGCCTAGAAAAATCCTTCTTTACCACTTTCCTATGTCCTGGAGGCCTCGTACAATATCCGAGGTTTAGGGAAACATTGGAGGAGCTCATTTTGGGAAATTCGTATTTTGACAATAATGCTGTTGATGCATTTAGAGCTGAATCTCAAGTTGAAGAAACTTGTCATTAAAAACCCTGTAAGCCCATATGAAGACGAAGACTTTCCATCAATCTCCCCGTGGCTCGAAGACCT
>JAQFZX010002577.1:0-18099 GCA_034682405.1 Hydroisotoma schaefferi | reverse complement strand
TACTACTACTACGACTACTACTACCACTACTACCACTACTACTACTACTACTACTACTACTACTACTACTACTACTGCTATTACTGTTACTAAAAGCACCTTAACCAACCAACTCACGTAGAGTCAAACTGTCCTCTTTTCCGTAAACCTAAGAAAGAAGAAAGTTGGAGAAAAATTAGCTAACCGACCGGAGTTGGAGAAAGCAAGGACGAGTTCAAACTGTAACATTGATTGAACCAGAAATCTTATTGAGACAGATAGTCAACTCAGCAGTAAACACACTTCTTACCTAACCATACCTAGCGTCAGGTATATACGTCTATGAAGTACTTACCTTTCTCCCAGTAAATTAAAAAGTTATTCTGTGCTACAATATTTAATCGTCTTTTAAAATATCAAATAGTATTAGGATTTCTCTGAAGAATGTAAAAACCGATATATTTACATATGCATATCTGAGAAAAAACTAAGCATGACGTTGATGTTTTCATCAATTGAATCAACTAACTTTTTTTTATGATTTATAGCCTAAATTATATTTAATGTTTTACCAAGCCTCCTTGAATATCTAAAATACAAGATAGATTATGTTTGCTGGGTTAAATAGTTTCCTTTAACTTAATTTTCTATAGTTGTGTATGACACTGCAAAAGTATTAAAGCTGGAAATACATGCAGGCTAGGCTTGAGACTAGAGTAGAGAGAAAGTAAGGCAAAGTAACATTTAAAGTACGTACGGTATCTTATGTATATATTCCCTAATCCATAGCTATTAACTTACTTGAACCCATGCCACCCAACCCGTTTACCTAAACAATGGAGATAGCGCAGTCATGCATGAATGCATGTATTTGGTTGACCTAGAGTTTGGATTGAATATATGTCTATTCATCTTATTAGACTAAAAATCGTGGGTTTCCAGCCACGGGAAAAATATGGTTAGTTGAGGTAAGGGAATTTAGATTTGAAGACACTCAGAGGGACTTAGGTAGGTCATTTTTAGTAGCAAGACGAGCATACACACGTATTCCGTATTCCCAAAAAGCTACTTATGAAAAGGTGCTAGATGGGATAGGGATATAAACATAATCCTTGAGAAGTTATATCAAACCAACCATCTCAGTAAAAATATATCACCTTACCTCTTTCGGAAAAATAGTTTTTCCGCTTTCTTTTATCTGCTTGTGTTTTTCTACACTCATCCGCCTATGTTATGTTTATCTATACAGGATTCTGTTGTCTCAGAAAGGGAAGATGTGTGAAGAATAGGTTTAGTGGAACTGGAACACGAGACAGTTTCATTTTCTCTTTCACGGTTCTTGTAATGTTTCCCTTTTTCTAAAGAGTTACACACTTCTATACTTTCTTCATGTTCATATCCATTTCTCTATCTACGTACTTCAAACTACAATAAGTATCTAGTAGTGACTGGAGGCATCCGCATCCTTCCGTATGCTTTGTGTTTTTTTGTAGGTATTTTGTTTTTCTACTTTCCCAATGACTAAGTAAAAAGTAAAGTAGCTTGATTCTTTGCCTGGCTGTTCTTTTTGTCCCGAGTTACAGTGTTATGTTGTTTTACTCTACTGTGTGTGTATGTACAAAATGTATTTATTTATATTGACTCTTCTGCCGGTCTAGAATGATGTGTGTACGTGTGTGTGTGCGGGGATGATAATAGCACCTGTCCTGTTCATTGTTGGAGTCGGATGTTAAGTAGTTGTGGTTGATGTGGTATATGGTTGCATAGTATTATTCTGCTTGTTGGCTGGATAAAATAGAATAGGAGAAAAATGATGTTTAGCAAGATTCCTCAAGGTTGTTTTCTCTCCCAGAATTTGTTCCCTTCCTGTCCTTTCTCCCCTTTCTCAATGTTTTCTCTGCATCTTGGAAATTTTTTCATGGAATTTTCCCCTGGTAAACCCCTTTCAACCTTTCTTTTTCTTCACTCTGTACGCTTACAATATACTTTCTGAGAAGGAAAGTTTTTGTTTGGATTTGGGATATTTGTTTTATTTGTATTTATGTTTGTAGTGGCAGTTGTCATCTCTAGTATGGAGTTTTTTTCGGTGAAGAGCTTTTATTATCCGATGCTTTTGCAGCCGGGGAGCTTTTCCTAGTGGAAATTGTTTAGATGGGTTCTGTGCATTGTTAGTAGTAATACTGGATTGTAGTCTCTGTGTAGTGTTGCTATCCTCTTATCGTGTGTAATTGGAAACAGGTTTAAAAATATGGTGAAGATTTAACCTTATTTGTTTTCACTTTTACTTTTATGTGTGAGTAGAACTTTCCAAAGAACTTTAAAAGTTCCTGAGACTGTTTTGTGCTTTAGAGTGTGAGTCCGGTTTATCCATTCTACTTGTATATTTCTTGCTTTCCTCGGAAACTTTTTTTTTTAATATTGCAGAACTTTTTTTGGTTGAGAGGAAGATTACTAACGTGAAAAGTAGGAAAGAATGTTTTTATTGTTTTTTATCATTGGTAGGGTTATTTATTTGTTAGCTATTTCATTTAGTTTATTTGTATTAAACTCGTTTCATTATTGTCGAGTGTTAGCTTGAGTCTTCATTTCTAATGGAATTAATAAAAATGCTTTTATTGTCAAAAATGAGGTTTTCTCCGGTAAGTTATTGTCTGAAGTAGAGTTGAGTAAAAATTCCCATTGTTTACAGTTCTCTTTCGAAAGTCTTCGAATATTGTTTACTCGGCTGTAGTTTTATGGCCGATTGTAATGAAGGTGTAGTCACTTTCGGAATTGAAATTTTATTTTTATTTTTATGGTTTAAAAGTGAAAGTCCAATATTTGCTGATCTCTCGCTCTTATTAACTTTTTAAACTGGTCATATTGTTGTGCTCAGTGTAGATATAACTTCTCAAGTTTGTTAGTTTCATGTCTAATGGAAGCACATGGTTATTATTTCATTATAATCTCTGAATCAGGTAGCTGTATAAGTGTTATACGTACACATATCTAGATTAAGTTATTGTCGAAGGTAATTCCCAATGAAGGGGTTCATCTATTAGTACAATGTATACTTTCCCCCTTGTGGTCTTCTGTCCCAGCGTTTTTTTTTAGCAGGGTTCTCTTCCAATATTTAACAAGTATTCATCTCTCAAGCAGGACTTCTATCGGTCACAAATTTTTGTATTGGTATCGAAAGTTTGAAAGGTTTGGTTTGAGCTATAGTATTCTAGGATAGAAAGTTCAGTACATTTTTATTGTCAGATTTTCTTCCTTTTAACTACATGAAGTTGAATTAATCACATGAGACTGTAGTGTATTAATATGTAATATAACTAATACTATGAAAAAATTTAAGTCTGCCCATCCAAATCCAAGCCCGGTAAGTCAACTCTTGAGCTGGTTGGACACGTTATATGTCAAGATTTAGAATGAGTGGTAGAGGTAGCAGAGAGGATTGCGGGTAAAATTCAGGAAGACAAGTGCTTCTGTTTATGTATCTTCGGGCACATGACGATGATGATATATAATGGAATAGAATACATGATGTACAGAGGAAAGCACCAGACTTTCACAGCCACTCGTCCTCGACTTTAAACTAAAGTAGATCAAATAAAAGTGTACGAGAGAAATAGGCCGTAGAGATAGGTGGATTTTCGATGGCACAACGACCAAAACTTGTCGGGGGAGACTAAACTGAGGAGAGAATTTTAAGGAGAGGTTCAAGTGGAGAAGAGGTTTCCAAGATCAAGCCGTAGAAAGTAGAAGTAAGTAAGTAGAAGAGAAATATTACTGGGATGGAGAAAGGTATAAAACCTCTAGAACTGTGATCAGTCCTAGAACCCAAGTGACTATGGTTGTTTTGTAGAGAAATTTAGAGATTCCATCCAACCAGCCAACTTGTGTGTAGACCCTGAGTAAAGTAAAAGTCTCGAGTCTTCTCCGGTCTTTTCTCTGGGTTTGGTTCCCCCCGGGAGTAGGCTGCGATGTTTTGTCCGTAGTAGTAAAGTAATCCATTATATCATAGGAATTTGATTATGCTCTAGAACTGGAGGAACACCAGCAGCAGAAGTGGCAGCAGGCTGGGTTAACATAGGGTGAAAGATGTACATACTTTAGGGTTTTCCGTTACCTAGTTTGAGGGTGAAAGAAAGTCTAGTAGTTTCATCTCTGGAGGCATTTGCTTGGCTTGCAGCTTGGCATAAGTATGTGACTCTGTTGCCGTTTATGTATCCTCTTTTGCGTGGTTGGTGGTGCAAGTATAAATATTACTACTTGCTGGGGTATTAGTATCTATAGTAGTACTGGTAGCAGTTAGTAGGGCCAGAACTTCTACTTACTATTGGTAGTGTGTAGTAGCTTGAATTAATAGTTGATAACAAATCTTATATCTTTGCATAGTATATCTTTATCTGGTTGAGGCTTCTGCATTCTGCATAGATTTTCTTCTGGAAACTGCCTGGTTGAATGTTTAGTTTTACTACACATATTCGTTGGTTCGGGGGAGACTGGTGGGTTTGTTATATTATAAAAATAAGTATTGGAGAAGAGTTGGACAGAAGATCGGGATGGTCTCGAGGGAATCCGACCTCGAGGGTTGAAACTGAGCGGATGTCGGCTGGTGAAAGTTTTCGATTTTTACCCGGGCGCATGCACATGCACTTGCAGGTTGGCTGGCAGCAAGCAGTCTACCAGGCCAGTACAGGGTATCATTATGAATCTCTCGAGTGTAACTTAAAGCCAGGAAGGAAGGAAGGAATGGAATATTATATAAGGACAAGAAGTATCCCTGGACAGGGGCAGAAGTACACTTCACAGGCTGCCAGGCCGTTTCTTCTTCTATGCACATGGGGAAAGAAAGTGTTTAGAATTAAGTAGAGTAGTAAGAAATCAGTAGCAGTAGGAGAAGTAGTAGTAGGAGTAGTAGTAGCATTAGTAGAAGTAGTAGTAGTAGGAGAAGTAGTAGTAGAAGTAGTAGTAGTAGAAGTAGTAGTAGCATTAGTAGTAGTAGTAGCATTAGTAGTAGTAGTATTAGTAGTAATAGTAATAGTAGTAGCAGTAGTAGAGAGCTGGTTGCAGATAAAAAAAACGTAGAAAGATTCAATATTGCTTTTGGTAAGCAGTGGTGGTTGGTGGTAGACTGCTGTCTACTAGGTAGGACTTTGTATTGAAATGGAATTATGTGTTAGTCGAAAAGATCCTGGTGGAGTAATGCTGGATTTGAGCTTTTGTTCTGGGGAAAGGATTAAGCTAAGAAGACCCGGCTAAATGGTTAAGGGCTGGGTTGATGGTTTTGGTTGCTAAACGAAAGTATAAAGGCGTAGACATGGTAGAGAAGCAGATAGTATGGGACTGCTGAAGTAGAAAGTAAAGAAATGCTTCTTCAGTTGTCTGTTCACTTGATGAAATGTCTTCTCTTTTGAGATATACCACAAAGCAAAGAATAGAGACGAAGGGGAGAGTAGAATAAAAATTTCTAGTTTTGGTCAGTTTTGTTCAACCCGTTAGTTTTGCAAAAGAAAGAGAATTCGATAGACTAAGAGGACTTCTACTGTTATGCACGTTTAGTTGTATATGAGTTAGGTAAGATAGAAAAAAACGTCTTTGTTAGTCGAGGGATTTGAACGGTCAATTTGCATGTGAGAGTTAGATAAGGGTATGGAGGCATGTCGTCATCTGTCTTCTGTCAGATGGATTTTGATGTCTGACTGGGAAATTTTTTCACGTTCAACGTTTGATCGCCCTGCTTGGCTCAAATTTTGATTAGGGAAATGCTTTTAGTCTCAGAAGTGAAAGTATGCAAAGTAGATCTCCCTTTTATGCTTGTTACTGGCTGGCATATTTTAATGCTATCGAAGCCTCAAAAAGCAAACCATTTAGACGAATCTTTTTGGGTCGGAGTTTGGTGGGTAAGAAAGTAACTTAATTGAATTAGCAAATCTTTATGAATGCGTCGCTATTTTGAGATGAAATAGGCAACGAGAAGGCATTATTGGGTTTGGTTTGGTATGGAAAGAGGTATTCAGATCCAGATATCTATCTATGTAGTTTAGGTTTTAAAGATGGAAAATTAGGAAGGGACAGATTGTGCAAGTGTGAACGTGTGTTGCATATTGTAGGCCGGCATGAAAGGAGACTTCATTCAATTTGGGAGCTCATTTCCTCTTTTTTCATCCGGGGATAATGAATTCTGTGATGAAACTAGACGTTTAATCAATCTCGTTGTTGTGTAATTGCGTGAGCTGCCAATTACCCGAATACTCTCAAGGTCCTAGGTATTATGGGTCTCCAGTCCTTATGTTCCTGCATCTGGTCTACATGATCCTTTGTTTAGTACTAGCTCTTTTACATTTTATAGTACTAGTTATACAAAAGTGGTCTTCCTAGAAGTAGAATTGACATGGACAGTCAGTAGGGGCCAATACCCTGGTAATCTCGTCCTGGCCGAGTGTTAGTGACCAAGACTTTCCTCTGCCAGCCTATTTTGTCCAAAATTAGCCTCTAGAGCCGAGAAATACGTCGGCCAGACCGAGTTTTTTCTCGGCTTTGCGATGTTTTTCTTACCTTTGAGTTT
Source organism: Hydroisotoma schaefferi (assembly GCA_034682405.1). Classification (NCBI taxonomy): domain Eukaryota; kingdom Metazoa; phylum Arthropoda; class Collembola; order Entomobryomorpha; family Isotomidae; genus Hydroisotoma; species Hydroisotoma schaefferi. The sequence continues at coordinate 11,567 of JAQFZX010002577.1, read as the reverse complement.
GACATATTACCGTATTTCCCGTTTCAATTCCCCTAGGGCATTACTTCGAAGGGAAAATTAGAAATTCTATACGGACAAGTATACGGACGGATAGGATTTATAACATGAAAAAGTAGGGGGGGATTAAGACAGAGGGGGGAGGAATTAAATACGGTAGTTGGGAAAAGCCGTAAAATAGGTTATAATATTCTAATACCTCTCATTGTCTCATTAAGCTATATGACATGCAACTTTAAACGAAATTGCTTCCTGCATGCATGAGGACGTCGCAAAGTTTGCAGCCGGGGAAAGCGCAGGCCAGGCCGAGTTTGTACTTGGCTCTAGAGCCGTCTAAAAACTCGGCCAGGCCCCTACTGACAGTTGGGTGGTGAGGACTTTCGGAATTTTCCTTGGTCATTTCATTACTGTTCAAATGTGCTTGATTGCAGATATGCTCCCAACATGGCCACTTTTACGTGTCCTTTTCTAGCCAGTTTTTCATTAAATTCAAGATTTTTGTAGCTCGTTTAAAGAATCAGTCAAGTTTAATTTGAAAATTTAGTTTAGCGGAAACTTTCCTTGTAATCAGTTAAACGAAGTCATTCATCTATGCTGCTGCAGGGATAACAAAAATACTAAACGTCATTACAGAAGTTTAGAACCTTACTGACTGTGCTGTAGTAGACTTCGTAAGCGCAGAATTATTATCAATTATACAGGATTTTCTCTTTCCCTAGTTCCTTTATTTAAATGGCGAGATTTACGAACCCATCTCTGCCAATTAAAGTACCTTCAAAGTTAGGCATTACTGGAGGAAAAAGAAAAATATTGAAGGTATCTTCCGTAAAACGAACTAATAGGAAGGAAACTTGTGTGGAGCTCTCAAGAGGCTTAACATCCGCAATAAACTATGGTGAATAAGCCCCCATCCTTATGTAGCAAATATGGTTAGGGAGAACTATATGTGGCATACTAAAGACAATCTGCAACAATACCAATACCCATCCTATCCTCTTTTAAATAAGTAACAATCGAATGTCACCGTCGTTGTGGTTGAATTTGAAATGTCTCTTCCACCTGCGGTTTCCCCATAATCATGATCATGATCGTTTGGTAAATTATCGTCGGAAGTGAAGTCGTTTGTTCCGTTTTCTCGATTTCCAGGTATACCTGTCTGTCAATCCTATCCAAGTGAAAATAATGGTGTCCTATCTGTTTAACTGTACTGCACTGGCGTTCTACATTAACCATTCTGTATTCCGGAAATCCTCATTAAACTTCGTATAAAAGTATAGATTTTTCTTATACTTTTGTTATTTTTCTTCTAAGCTGATTCTCTGCAAGTACCACACCGTACCGTAGTAAGTGCGGTCTGCTTGCTACTAACTATCAATGAAGCATTTGTACGCATAACTAAGGAAATTACTACTACGGAGGTATGGAGAATTTGTACAGTCAAACTGTAGGGGAAGTGATCTCTAGCTGTGCAGAAGTCTGCTATAGAGTCTACTATACCATACTATAATTTTGAAATGGAGAACAAGATTGTTCCACTCTTCAAGTCTTGTAAGCCCTCCAGTTTAATATAGATGACATCGTGCGTTTAAAATTGAAGTTGGGAAAGAGCACAGGGAAATCAACGATACATCTTTACAGTTGGAGAAGAATCGGTTGAGTGAAACTAAACAGCCTCGGTTGGAGACCGAAGTTTAAGTTAAGGAGACGCAGAGAAAGAGTAAAGATTTTATACTGTAATATAATACCTCTTTCTTTACTAATGGGTTCCTTTTCCACAACTGGAATGATAGCGTCTAAATAGATTTCCCTCAACCCTAATGCCAATTTCATTGCTAAAAGTAGCTTTTTAAGTAAGCTCAGCCAGCTAGCTCTTCGTCTAACTCTAACGCTGATGATGATGATAAAAAATGATACGAACGGAAGTGGGAAAACCAAGCCTCTACTGCAACGCAACTATGCATACTGTCGTTCCACGGTGAAATGGAGAGAGGTGCTCTTGCTATGTTATGTCTAATTGACATAATAGTAGTAGGAGTATGAATTTATTCTTTAATGATTTTGTAATAGATACTTCTCTAAAGAAAGATCTCCTCTTCACTTGGCGTAAAACTCTAGCCTAAGTCAGTCAGTGAAATAAACTCATTCAATGGTGATAGTAAGCCTCATTATTTATGTGAAGTTGAGGAATTAGCAAGGAACCACCAAAAAGAATTAGGTTGAGCATAGAGGCCCGCAAGTACGGTACTTAATGTTCATGCTTACATTTTGAATAAAGGAATAAAAATTATGGGTAGGATTATTAGCATTAAATTGGCTTGTGCTGGGATAGAAACTTTTTCCAGTTTACTTTATTGTTAGTTTGGTTTTTAGTTTAGGATTCGTGAGCTATGCGTCTAAGGTACTTTATTTGGGTAGCAGAAATAGTAGCCATTATTTTTGCTTTTTTAATGTAAGAAATGTGTCTGGAAGTAATTTGTGCTAGTGGAGCAGAAACTCATAAACCATTTTGATTGGTGATGGGTTTATTCCTGGTTGTAAGTACTGAAAAATGTAGACGAAAGAAAGTTATATGGATACACATTGATATGTACAGACAGAGAGAAAGGAAGGATTCCGAATGTTAAATTTTGTATCTACAAGATTTATTTATTTTCTTTATGGATGACGTGGAATGTCGTATTTCATTTAAGATGATGCCGGACTAGATTTTTTTGTTGCGATGAGATGACAGCTTTGTATCACAATTCACAATACATTTCTGTGATTTGGCGGATGCAGTTGGTTAGAAACCACACACTTATAGTGTAGATGTTACAGTGATTTCTTCTGTGGAAATTTTAAAGATTCGGAAGACAACCGCAGCGAAGAAAGATGGCAAGGTGATGTGGAAGTATTTAAACATTTCGCAAAGAGAAATGCTTGCTTTGTGTGGAAAAAAGTCTTTGTGCCTATTAGCACAAGAAATATATGATAAGGATTGTATTTGCAAAACTTTGAAATGCATCGTTATCGTGTCACATTTGACATCACCTTACTTGGCTATTATAGTATTTGATTGAATATTTGTTTCGAGGAGGTTTAGAGTCTTTTAATGCTAATGTAATGTTCGCCTTCGTTTGTAGATAAATATCGTAATTTATTCAGGGATGTTGGTGCAGAGCTTTCTTGTAATTGTTTCAAGTTTAGAAAACCTGATTTTATACCACCGATATTCGAATGGTTTGTGGTCTTCGTAGAAGAAAGTATCGTTTTTGCATAATTGACAATATACGTTGAAGAATTCTCAAATAATTAATTAGGATATGATATATTGGGCTGTAGGTATAGTACATAAAGTATAGCACTTCTCAGAAAATAGTTTTCTGACTTTCGTTTTTCTTAAGAAATATATATGGTCTTTCTCTTTAATAAGCTAAAGATGAAATTATGGCACCATCCTTTAAGCTGTAGTTTATGACTATGACCTTTGACAGTATGCATACGAAATGTAATATACATGATCTTAAACAAAGTGTGATGTGAATGCTCTGATGCCATAAATTAAATTTAAGATTTTCTAAACTGCTCTCTATATCGAACGTAATCATATTAAAAACCTCTCTGCACGTCAAGAAGCAGCTTTTTCATATGACCTGTCGCTATCCAATCCACACGATAGATAGCTGCCATTAAAGGCTTAGAGGTCAGCAGTTTCATTCAACTTTTAATTTTCTGCCTAAACCCTTTCTCAACATTAAAGAGAAGATGTCTTCTAAAAAAAAGTTGCTCTTGTAAAAAGCAAATTACACAGAATGAAAATACAAAGTCGAATATAGGACGCATACAATGAAATTAAAGTTGTCTTATCATATCATGGTCGTTGAGTGAACAAGAACCTCTGGAATAACTTGTTTTATTGTCCCTTACTAAAGCAACCGTGTAAGATTGTAAATATTCTTCTGTATAATTGTAAGCATAAAGTAACAACTGGTTAGCAAATCATGATTTTGGGTGATACATATTAATGGGACATCTACATAGTTGTCTTGTTTGATCCTACCAGCATGTAGCAGCCACCTTGATGTCGGCATTTGCTGGATCTACTCCAAGAAAATTCTTTGGAGACCAAGATCCTTGTGTACTCTTATTAATTAGCATACTATAATCTAACCTATTTCTAGGTGAATGGGCAAACTTTCTTTCTACCTTTAGTGAGCTTAAATGCTTACAGAAGTCAATGATTGTTTATTTTCTAGGAGCTACGGCATAACAATTTATCATACTTGAACTTTTCAAGCAAGCCGTAAATCGCATTTGTTGGGATGTTTTTCATTAATTTGTAAAGTTTCTCCAGGACTGGGATTTAGACTTACCACCACAACAGTTTCTTATATATTTGAATTAATGAAATGCCACTCCCGAATAATTAACAGCTACCGTCGAATCTTTAGTGAAGTTTTCAGTTGGAGCTGAGTCAAGAAGTTTGGCAGGGCTGGTACTCTATTCTATTATATTATTATTGGTAGGCTCAGTCGTAGTAAGACAAATGACGATAACAAGACTAAGAAGAAGGTCCTTGCCACAATGGTTCAGTGTTTAGCAAACAATTGAAAGGAAATGATTAAGGTGAGAGTTGGATTAGAAGATTCGATACAAATTGGAGTACAGAATCTAGAAAGCGGAGGAAGTTATGCATCAGAGAAAAGATTAGAGCTTTCTTGAAGCCGGGTGATTGGGAACAATTTGGTTGAAAGTCAGGTTAAAGGAAAGATATTATGAGCCCAGTGATGTGATAAATGGCCCAGTTCAGCTTGGCTAATTTAGACAGAGACGGACGACCTTTCTTTACTTAACACAACCCGGTCTCTCATCCTGCCGAGGCCTGGGATGTATTGGGTACGAAGGAACCAGGACGAGTACAAGAGGATATTATTTAACTTTTGCCATCATCATATATAACACATGTAACTTCTATTGAGATGGAGAATGTACTGCTATTTTAAAGGAGAAATATTATATGAAAAATTTGGGCAAAATGAAAAAACAAGCCTTGACTTACGAACTTTTCCGTTACAAAAGTCCCATGTATTTTTCATGTCACGCCTGTCTCCTTTTTGATACTGATCTTTGCTCTAAACTCAAGATTCCTGTTTTGTTTACAAGGACCGATCCCTTTTCACACAGACAGTGAGACAGAGCCCTTTTTGTCCTTGTCGAGGATCTTCTACTAAAAATATATTTAACAGTCACAATTGAAGTCCTTGTCATAGTCCTTTTATTTTGCTGGGTGATAGCAGGTCTATGGCCTTTTTCGAGAACTATTTCAGAAATGTTTGTTTACCGAGGACTCCTGTCTTTTTCACGTTGAAGAAACACAAGCCCTGTAGTAATTGCTGGTAATATTTATTAGGTCCTTTTCCTGAAGCAACTTATGGTTTTTCACATCATTGGGTTGCTTACTTTTTGTCGAACAAGGTTTCGTTTCACTTGCTCCAGAGTTTTTCTAGTGGTATAGCCGTTCCAGCTTAAAACAAGGAAACTTTTTCCAAGTCCTTTGAAAGTATTTTACTGTAAGACGATTAAAGGATGTTGTTGGGGTAAAATCCGGAAGAAAAATCTCAGCTTTGTAAAAGTCTCTCTAGTCCATGTATGTCCAAGAATGTGTAAAACTATGTGTGTTAGTTGTTCCTTTCTCAAAATGTGAAACCCACTGAACCAAAAACTTTCTGATCCGTGTAGGATTTTTACTTAGCTTTGTGGGACGCTAAATCAGAGCGTTTAAATTGGCACAGTTGGAAAACTCCCCCGTGTTTGGTTTTTCATTAAACTCAAACCCTGCCTGGGCTGTATAAAAGTGTCGTTAAGGGAAGAGAGGAACTGGAACTGTGACAAAGCTGTGTGTGTCCTGTCGAGAGAAAACATCTTGGGAAAAATAAGACGTGCTAATGGCCCAGAACGAGTTAACTAATGTTTGTGATATTTGATATGTAATAGATTTTGACACTTGAAAAGGTCCCTGTTTAAAAAATGATTTAATGCAAGTGCAAAGTGCAGTCAGTTACTTTTTGTCCTTTTGTTTATATTAGGTATAGTTGAGTAAAAGATACTTAATCATGTACGTATGTTTACATACATATATAATGTACAAGATTTTTCTCATGAATTTGGTTAAGCCTTCTTTATCTTTCAGCTCTATTCTGCTCTGGCTTAACCTTAGTAAGCTGATCAGAGCCTTGCAGAAAGAGATGAAATGTCTCCTTTATACTTTGAAGGGATGGATAGATGGATTTGATGACTTTTTAGTATTGGATTGCAAGAGCACAGGGTTTTGGCTTGTAGTGGTGTGTGTTGTTGTGGTTTATAAGGATGAATGAGATGAGAGATGAGAGTTGTGTAGGACTGGTAGTGAGTTTTGTTTCGGTCTTGTAAAGAATGAGTGAGACAATCCTGTCTTAGTTTGCTTTATACTCTTCTGCTGCTGGAACTTAACTTACTGCATGGAAAGTGAATGGTTACTGAACCGGTATGAACTCAAGTACTTTAACTTAAGGTAGAGTAAAAGAGTATGATCCCTGTTTCTCCTGGTTAGTATCAATACTTTGTTCATTTATCCTTTCCATAACCGACCGGTAGAAGTAGGATTAGTAAATAGGAAACCAAGAGTTTGGTTCGTTATCCCTCAAGCTGCTGAAAAATATAAAAAGGGATGTGCTTCGAACATAAAATTCTCTGATGAACCAAACTAAACTGGGCTGATGATCCGCTCAGAAATGAGTCTAATAACTTTTATACTATGCACCACGAGGGATGCTGCTTTGATGCTTTTAGGGAGCAAGCAGGCAATCAGCAAACACGCCGTTATGCTTTTGGCCATTCAATCCAAATTTGTTCATTCGTATACATGACGGTTTATAATTTGATAGCATTTGTGTATTACGACTATCTCACACCCTATTTTAGTTTATGCTGTCCATCCAAAAGTGTTCCATTTTCATAGATACCGAGGGTGTGTGGAATGAATGAATGAATTTTTTTGTATCCAATCCGGGTATCTACGGGAAAAGTATGCACCTATAATACAAATATCCTTTAGGTATTTCAGCGTAATGAAACTAAAGTGCGGAAGGAAAGGTCTGCGTGCTATCATATATGTTTTTTATTGGTATCTTGAGAACCACGATTGTTAGCCTATTTACCTTGTAAGAAGGAGTTGTAGACAGGGGAATTTAATTAAATTTTGCCTAATGTAATCAAATGATTACATCACTTTATGTCATGGTGTCGTTTCGTATCATCGGAGATTGAATTACTGTTTGTAGCTTGTGGTCTGGTAGTATTTATATTGAAAGTCGGTTTGATGAGGCTTAGGGTTTGCGACAAAGATATGCTAATTGGACGGGTATCTCCAGGAAGAGAGATTCGTTAAGAGAAAATTGCGTTTCTAATCGTTGAATGGAATGACTAAATCACTTGGTCTCGCAGATGGTTAAAAGTAATAAAGATCAGACTGTATAGCTTTTCTGTGTACTCCTTTGTCTATACGTCACATAGTATTCTAAATTTGGATTGTTCAGTTTTAGAAATTTTAACTGTCAATTGTTGTCTTAAATTGTGAATCGGTTAGAAGTGTTGTTGGATGGATGTGTAAATAAACTATGGATTTGTAGACGACAGACTTTACTTAATACGGCCGAGTACCTTCTGTTTTCAGGTATTTTATATATGTTGGATGTGGATATTTCTGGTTGCATTAATTGCTGTTGCATACATCTTTTAATTTGGAATCTCCAAATCTGTTCAATTTTCACTTAAAAGCATGTTTTAGAATTTATTTCGGGGTAGAATACTTGAGTTAATGCATTTATTGCTGTGAAGCAGCTGCAATTCGCTGACACACCGTTCCGAAGTAATAACCCTCCTGCTGCTGTCACTCTCGGATTAATACAGTAAAAGGTACAATAGTTTTGAAAGCGAGGGAAAGGGTGTGCTAATCCAGCGAGTAGGCTACTACCACAACATGAGAAATGAAATCTCATACTAATACTTTCTATACTACTCACATGTGAATGGCAATAAGTATGTCATCATTATGTTATTACGTACGTACAGTTTCCTTACTTTATGGGCAATTATTTAATCCGATTTATATTAACAGGGATTAGTAGCAATACAAAAGTAATACAGAACAGGTTAAGGAGGAAGCAATTTTTTTGAAAGTTGTTATAAGATGCTAAAATTGAGCTGGGAATGACGAAGTAATTAGTTCTTAGTATTTTAGACACCTCTTAGAGTTTTATAAATAAGTTGTGGGGCTTACGAAGTGTTTGTAACGCTCGAATACAGATTGATTACAGACATAGATGGCAATAATTACTTTCCCTTTATGTATTCAATTTTGCTAAAGCAGATCCGATAGCAGGCTTTTATATTTTCATGACATTTTCACTATAAAACATTGATCGATCCATGCAATGAAGACTAACACCAATATAAAGAAGTAATAGTAGTTTATGATTACAAAAATTAAATTTATTCATAGATTTGTTTAGTTAATAAAACTAAAGTATGCAGTTAATAATTTAAATAAGGTTCGGTCAAAAGACTTTACCAGCGTTGTAAAGTTCAATGAGCTGCTCTGAACTTTTACTCTACAAAAGTATTTATACTTTCAATTAGATAGGCGAACTGCAGTATAAGTGTAAAAGAATTTTAGCCGCCTGAAGTTATCTTTAGTTTGTAGTGAATATTCGTCTTATCATTTTGAGTAGCTGGTTTAATGTGAGTTTTTACTGTTGTCACTCAATTAGCACTTGTTTTTTACGGTCGGGTACGAGGGTACCTTACCTTTGTTGATACAAAAAAGAACAAAAGAACTAGAGAGTCACTTATTTTGACCTATTATTTCATATTCTACAATAAACTAACCAAAGTTAAGGTAGTAAACGAGCCACCAGGATCAGGCGATTAGTGAGCCGCTTTAAAATTATTACATCGGAGTTAGTAAAAAATATTTATCATTGCTGTCAATTCATCAGAAATTGGAAGAATAACCATACTAGAATACCGGAAACTCCAAGCGTTAATGGAATCGTAAAATAAAGGATGAAGTCCTAACAATAATTTTCAATGAAATGTCACGTTTCTCCAATCCATTCTCCTTTATATCATCGCGTGGAACCTTGTTGGTTTCTGATAATGGCTAGTTTTGTTTACCCGTTATGTTTTTCTAGTTTCTGTACGATAAATAATTTAGGGCCTTTTATTGGTACCCCTCTTCATTTCATAGGAGTAGTGGTTTAGTTTTTAGACCGTCTACTAAAGCATTACCCATTAAAAACTCTTTGAATCTTATTTTGAAGCACTCACAAAGAGAGAATGTGCAGGAACCTGGTTACACAAAAAGGCGTAATACTAAAAGTTTGCTATTGCTTTTTCATGCCTGTGATTTTTATGAAGGATTCGATGGGGTTTAAAGGTTATATTTGCTTATGCAAATGCAATTTCAATCGGCGTTCCTTCTCCTATAACTCGAAGCAAACCTCATATTCAATAGTGATTCCTTTTCCTGATTGAATCCAATGTATCAGGCAAACAGCGAAGGTTGTTGAAAGTAAAGTCAAATGGACTTTATTTTTCTTGCCGATAAGTTTGGGTTTTTTTCTATGCAACATTTTTTTTGCTATCAAGTCTCTTGATTAAACAACCACCTACCTACTGAACTACTCATCATTCCTAAAGTACCCTTTACCTTTTGGTGTTTCAATCAAAGGAATCTGAGGTTCATTACATTGACATGATAAAGACAACATTCGATCGTGCCTCAGAAGTTTTTTAGCAGTCGTGTAGTTCTTTTAGTTGCTAGTTTAGTTGGTCGTTTAGTTAGTATTGGATAGAGAACATGCTCATCCTGTCAATTATCTTTTCATTTTTTATGACAGGAGAGGAAATTAACTTCTTTTTCTTGCTAGTTTCATCTCCGGCGCACTGTAGCGTTAAACCAGAGGAGATCTTATGTATACTTTTCCCATTTATTATGCCTGTCTTAGCTTTTGATGTAGAAGGTGTTTGATAAACCCCATGGTTGCTTTACATTACTTTGCTTTACAATAACTAGTAGTTTTTGAAATGAACTGCATCCCGAGGAATTCATATTTGTACACAAATATTCATGACTTTCATCTGCCGAACTGATATGGAATAGAAGACTTCAAAAGTAAAATGCGTGACTTGGAAGCTGAGTCGGTTGGTCTCTATATCCGTAGTGATAGTTAGTATACTGCAATGGCAGCACAAGATTTGCATCGTCTTGGTTCATTTCAGGTTTTTAATTGAGTTTCTTATCATTCAGTTTTGCCTTACCTTGCTCATTATTATCAGGCAGGCTAACTTTTGAATATTATCATTTTCCAGCTTTTCAATCATTCAATTTTTCAGACCAGAAGTTAAGATTGATAATAAATTATGAGGAAGATGAAACGGAAGACCAAATTTTATGCAGAGGTGAATTTTTTCTTAGCGATATGAAAATGATTGATCGCTTGATTAGATAGGTCTTCCTACAGATTGACTTACCCAGGCATTAATGATTTATTGAAATAATTATGAATGCAAATAGTGGCATTAAGTTCGCATCCGTAATGTGAGGATAGTTGTTGCTCATGCAACTTTTTGCAACGGAATGTGCAAGCAAGAAGCAACTACTGACTTTATGTGTACTTCATTGCATTACCATTTAAGACGCTGCTTAAAAACTGAATAGCATGACATGATTTTATCTTATTTCAGGAGGACAAGCACCTGGTCAACAAATGGCTCATAGGACATTGAATATTCTTCATAATTCTGAAAATCCTGCGTCGACATTTGCCTTGTTGGAAGTACCACTTGGGCCGAACGCACCAGGGAATATCAATCTTCCTCAAGGAGCTCAGACGGGAGTTAAGACAGTATCCTTAGTGGCTGACAACTTGTTCGATCTCCTTGTTAATAAAATGACCCCTGTGTACACATCCAAAAAGATCAAGATCGAATCCAAAGGACCTAGATTTGAGTTGGGAGATTTTGTTGTCAAACTAGGAAGTGTGGTCATGTCTCAGAACTTTAAGGGAATCCTGGTCGAGGTTTGTTATAAGAAATTGTATTTATGTATAACAGATTCCAAGACTGGTTAGTTCATTCTCATTCTAGCATAGCATCTCTAGGTTTTCATAAGTTCTGGTGAGCTGTGCGATCCTAACAAAGTTTGTGTCCAAAGTTGGTAGTCATAAAATAATTCACTTTCCAACTAATAAATGGCAATTTAATTCCGTAAATTTAAAAAGCTATTTACTCCCTTCAATGGTTAAATAAGGTTTCAAAAGCCGGAATTATTACGAAGGAATGAGTAATGTTAATTTTTCCCCTAGCAATCCTAATCCTTTCCTATGTTCCTTGAGGTTAAGATTACATACAATATACCGTATTTCCCGATTTCATTCCCCACCCCGAAATAATTCCCCCCCCCGGTTTGATTCTCCAGGGGGTTCGGGCCATTTGAAACAATAATTCCCCACCCCGAAATAATTCCCCATGGGGAAAAAATTCACCATCCC
>JAQFZX010002576.1:0-18109 GCA_034682405.1 Hydroisotoma schaefferi | reverse complement strand
AACCCGTACTTGAGTTATCGTGGACCCGGACAGACTAACGGACAGACGGACACACAGACGCCGTGGTTACATAAGCCGTAGACAGGCTAAAAATTAAACCCATAAATAATACTGCAGTGCTCGTTTCAATTACTTTATCAAGCCTTCAGAGATAAAACATTAATTTCTGAGCTTAATTATGAGGTATGGGAAAAAATTGGTGGGGGGGGGGTGAGTAATTTAGGGAAGGGGAGTTATTTTTCGATAGGGTCATTTGCAGGGGGGAGTTATTTAGAGGGGGGTGAGTAATTTCCGGAAATACGGTATCTTAAAACGATGAAGGATTTTCTGGGCGAAAGAAGGAAATGATGGAGAATGTCTCCAGATTTTTAGTTTTTGAAACCTCGCTTTAATGTAAACTGTTAAGTTTGTTCTTCACCTTCTAGAATATTGTTTTTACTCAAGCAATATTATTTATGTAAATAATTTTAGCCTGAACTTTTTTTCCAGTGAGTCAAAGCTTAAGTTAATTTGATTTCCTGTAAGACTACTTGAATTCAATCAAGTTCCTTGTTAAAGTAAAAACCTCCTCCGAACAGCTAGCCGAGCCTGTCTAACCCTTAATTCCTAGGGTTTTCTGAAAAGGTGGTGGGGACACAGCCCCACGCCTCTTTTGTTCCTCTACTTCCTGTCCCTTTCATTTGTAACTAACAATAAATTGGTAATGCATATCTTCAATTTATAAATGGTTAGAATAAAAGTAGTTTTAGGGTTTTGACTACTTGGGTTTTTGAACCCTTTGAGCTCTAAAACTTTGAGATTCAAAAATAATTTTAAATTTACAACTTTTAAACAAAACTGCAAAAAGAAGTTTTTTCAATTTTTCACCCGTGGGGGTGGCTTGACCCGCATGGGTATCAATACTTCTTTCGATTGTCACGAAATTCCGCAAGGGTATTTTTGTTAACCTAGACAATATACCCACCCAATTTGGAGGATCTAGCGTAACCCTTACTTGAGTTATTGAGATTTATTACCCGTGGGGGTGGCTTAACCCGCATGGGAATCAATACTTCTTCCGATTGTCACCAAATTCAATAGAGTTCTTCCTCTTATCGTGGCAAGTGTACCTACCAAATTTGGGCAACCATGCTCAACTCGTGCTTGAGTTATCGTGGACCCGGACAGACAGACGGACAGACAGACGCCGTGGTTGATTTTAGCATGAATGAAAAATATTCTAACTGTCAACTTTCTCCTACAGGTTTTATAGGAATCGTGCTAGGAATCAACCAGCCTGCTTCAGTATTTTGGTACATTTTATTCGTCATTTTTACGACGTACGCAATGCTTCCAATGCCATTATGGTAAGTCACATTTACAAATATTATTGTGTTACATATAAAAGTACCATTTTATCTTACAACATCTTCATTCTTCTTATTCTTTGCATAAAAAGCTGCAATAAATATAGCTCCGTCTTTCGTATTATCTTATCTGACGACTGCTCTGTTTGTAGACTAAATAGATATTTTAAATCATACATACACTTTTAATATCATTTTATCAACCACCGTACATTTTTATGACAAGCATCCCACCACATCCATTGTATTTTTAGCATAACTAAAATAGCATACATTCTTAGCATAAAGTATTGTAAAAGGTTCCATAAAACTAGTAATTTTTGTTCACCATTTTTCAATTTGCCATTTTCCCCTTAAATAACCTAAAGAAATACATTGAAAATCGTTTCGGCATTCCTTCAGTCAGCCAACAAGCCATGTTATTTCTAACACATTAAATAACTCGCATACCGATTCCAATATCAGGCAGAATCCGCGTGTACTGAACACTAGACTGTATTTATGAATAACCATCTAATTGTCCTTGAACACTTGAGAATCAGAATATCCTCTTCTTTGTAAGCCAGATTTCTTGAAAATAAACTCTTTCTTTGAAAAATTAGATCAATCTCTTTCACCACTCTCTTACGCGAAAATGTTCCTTAAGTGTAGTAAGTCCCATTAAAGAATGACGAAGAAAATATCCCACTCCAAGTTGGAAAGTGGATGAAGCCCTTTATTCAATAGCACGAAGTGGCATTCTTCTCTTTCAACAATACACATTCAAAAGAACACACACACAGAGTACTAGATCCAGTAAATAGGGACGACCAACCCTGGCCTTCGTTTGTACATTTTACAACAGTATAAAACCTAACCACCCAGCCTTGAATAATCCATATAAATAAAATACCCTATAAGAATAAGTAGACTGTGTATATGTATGTATGTGCCAGTCCCTTTTATTTAATAAAATCAAATAATAAAAAGGAAATAAAACCACCACCATCCCTTGGACTTTATCATAGTGCTTACTACTAGGGCAAATAATATAAACCTTTGTAGTGTACTTGATACCAACTTTCTCTCCATCTTACTTCTACTTTAGTAGAATCCATTGGCAAAAAAGCAACTTTCTCCGATAAAAATAGGTTCCATAAATTGCTTAGCATACTCTTCAGTAAGTATAAAATTACTTTATAATTTAAAAACTTGGGGAATGCATACAAAACCTAACCGTAAACATGCTTCGCTACTTTTTTCTTTATATAAATTTCTCCTACTTTAATCTTATTCCAGTACTACATACTGGTGTGCGTAATTATTATACAAAAAGTCTTCCTTTCTCCAGCCATGTAATGGCAGCGTTTATTGTTAAAAGTTTGTCTCATAAAAAAGAGTCACGAAACCCTTCAATTGGAATAGATGTTGTTTAGTATCACACTTATAGGTATAAACCGGTGTAAACCATGAGGAAACTAAGAAATTTAACTAATTATGCTACTGTTTCCGCAGGTGGAGTGCCATCGCAGCAGCACTAACCGCAATTGTTCACTTAGCTTTCTCCTTGTGGCCAAGTGACTGGCATTGCGTAACGATGGTAAGAAACTTTAATATACAATAACGAAAGGGAATACTTGGATGAACTTGGGATTTAAATAAAATTAAAATACATCAAGGTGTTATACTGAGACTGAGTACAGGAAAGGGCCTGTCAAATTTATGGAAGCAAACAAACAAAACATCGCCACTCCAAGCTCATTTCTTACTGTATCCCCGAGTTTTGAGAATAGTCACAGTCACACAGCTCTGTTAGATATGCATTAATAAGCAGCAAACGTCATGATGCAATTTGCATTTACATGGTTTGTCCTGCGATGTAGCATGTGCTTTATTTTAATTCGATTCTAACCATAACAATTTTTGAAGGATGCAATAATGCAATGCAAGCAATCCTCTTTCTGACAGCCACATTATGTTGCATTTTGGATGGTGAGAACAAAGCCTAAAATCCTTTCCTCGTCCTCCAGCATGAGTGACTTGGTGTAGATAAATCTACGTTTAAACTCCATCGATTCATACAGTTTATATCAATATGATAGGAAACCGCAGTATAGTAGTTGCATCCTTAGCCAACTTTTGTGTTTTATTTATGGTCATGATAATATGATTCCCGTCAGTCAAATCCCATTTTGCATGGCATATGTTATTGCATGTAGTGAAGGAAGCTTTCCCCTTAATATAGTGCAATTTAATGATACCTCATCTGTCTGAATATTCATGGAAATTTCATTGTATCCTTCTTCCCTTCCTGTTTGTTATTTGATTTTAATTTTATATGTCGTTGACAGACGCATTCAATGGGAGGAATATGTATCTGCATCTACGTACCTAAAGGGAAGGAAGGATGCGGTGAAAGAAAGAACGGCTTATCTCCCAGTCGGGCACAATTTGTCTTTCACAATGTTTCTCCAAGCGACTTTGATTTAATCCTTGTAGGAATTTTAAGAATAGAATATATAGGCAGTATTTTTATATTTGTAATAGTATAACTAAACCCGAGAAACATAAACTCGTCTTCTCGGAAGAGAATGTCGTATTTTTCTGTCAAATCCTTGTATACTTTTACAAAAGTATTACAAAAGCTCAACAAACAATGCAGTGAGACGCTAAAAAGCAAACACATGTTATAGATAGGAAATTAAAAGAACTAAGGCAAGGGTATAATTACCTACTATTCTTATTGAATTAAAGGAAAATTAAAAGCAAATACAACGTTAGTCAAAAGATCAGCCAGTTCCATTTTCCATTCAAGGTCCAAGATAACGGTTAACTATGTATTTCAAATTCATCATATCCATAATAATGTCCCTGAACGGTTGTAATCTATCGCTTATCAGAAAATATCCAGTTAAACCCCTTGCCGATTGGTTGTACCGTTAGTTAACTTTATTACTGCTGCTACAGAAAAATAAGAAATGAAATAAAAAATATGCTTTAGCCCCCATGTTTAGACCCTTTCTTTCATGTTATAAAATTAAGTGATCCTGTCTTTCAGGAAACGATGTGTGTCGCCCGAACCGTGACAGCAGATGTGCTTCTTTTTACTGGAATAAACCTCGGAGCGTTATACACCCGTTTCCTTACCGATCGGGGACAAAGAAACGCCTTCATGGAGACAAGAAGATACCTTCAGATGCATTTCAGAACCAAAAAAGAAAATGAGAAACAGGAACGGCTACTTCTATCAGGTCTTTCTTCTTCTTTCTTCCTTCGTATACAATTTTTAAAGCCTTTCCCTTCCAAAAGTGTTATCCTCTCGTCCATTGAGAGTTGGGAGTTGTACGTCCTGGCCTGATGTAGGTATCGTGTACTGTGCCTGTTTGACTATTTTACTTTCACTAAAGCTATGTTCCATTCATCTTCTTCTGGCTTTATAAGAACGTTTGGGAAATTTATTGAATTGCGTTTGAAATACTAACTTGGATTTGTTCTAGTTTAATTGGCCGTTTGCATGAATTTCGCTCAAGGTAAAATTTCAGGTTTATCTGAACAGAGAACACTTCTTTAGGGTTGAATTATTCAGAGCTCTGAAATGTTGTTGGGTTGGATTGTGGATGGGAATGTGAGGAGAAATGCTTGTGTTGTGGTTTAATCTGAATTTATTTCCTTTGATCGGGAACTTAGAAAAGATAGTTGGAATAGAATACCTAGGGGTTTATAAGCCGAATTTTCAAGGAACCTTGGCCAAAATTTAATATGGCTAGAAATATTAAAATAATACTATCAAGATGACAAAAATGTAATGGGGAAAGCTTAAACGTGGGTAAACCCTACCATATCATCATTTCCACAGTTAGACTAGATTCAATTCTAGAATTCAAGTGAATTCATTTAAAGAATTAATGAAAGAAGACCTCTCTGCTCGTCCAATCACTAGATGGTTGAGAAAGGTTTAGTTCTTTTCTTAAATCTACTTGGAACATTCTTCTTTATGTTATGAGAATTACTAAAAATATTCAATAAAGTGGGATGACGCAGAAAAAGATTTCCCCAGTTTATTCAAGCGTAAGTGAATGAATTCCGCATTTATCTTCACAAATTGAATCTTTCGGTCTTTTGCTTATTCACTTAACGTCCTTATGGTTCTTATACTTTCATAAATCGATACCTCTAAACATCTTCAGGTATAACTATTCTGTCTGGTTGCAGTAGATAATATAGTGTAGCGTAGGAAGCCGTAGACCAAAAGTATTTGCACCATAATTTCCATTTTACAAGAGATGAAATTAAACCAGAAAATGCTATAGAGCTACCCTGAAGTGGAATTAGTACTCTTTATAACAGAGCTGATTTAAACAGCTTCACGTCTGTTGCGTTGTGTCTATACATTCTACTGTAGTACACTGAGTTGATCTTTAGTGCAGGAAAAGCTTATTAAAAGTTGGTTTTTGGAAACCCAGCCAAGACTACCTTTTACCTCATATAAGGATTTTAAAATTCTATGACTTGATAAGAATGGCCATCTCAATCCATGTAAGTATATGACAGATAAGGTAACAAAAGCTGCCATCATTTTTGGGAATAAATGTGCAAGGGAGAAGATTTAATCTTCACTAAAATTCATGAAATTCTAACCTGTATAACTTTACCACAACAAGCTTAAATAATACTTACTATTGGATATAGGTCTATATACCTCATAGATCCCTCTTATTAAACCATATTCTAACACTTACTGAAAGTCTCATCGAGTTTTAATAGCTTAACATTCCTTGGTTCTTTGGAAAACAGTTTAAAAAGACCGACGGACACTTTCATTAGATATGTGTATAACTATTTTGTTTTAGCATGGAAAGGGCCTTATTTATGGAGGATAATTACAGGCGGAATTAAAATGAACTGGATGGTCAATAAATGTATCCAACCCACCGAAACCTTTTAATTTTAACAAAATAACTACAGTAATAGCAGTTTACTATTGTTCAAGTTTATCCAATTGAATCTTTAAGTAGTTTAAGCTTAATCTTTAAATCTTCCTCTAATGCACCTTTAACCAGTAATTAGTACCGAAAGGGACAGTCGGGGACATTTTATGAATGCATACGTGGGTTAAAATATCTGTCGTATGCATGCGATGAACAAAGTTGAAAATTTGCTGGAAAAAGGACAAAGTTGTACAAATTCCCCGAATAGCGAGAAGCTTAAGGACAGTTTAATGTTTTAGACTTTAACTTTGGTTTGCAAGGGAAAGAGTAGTCCGTACAGGATTCAACGATGAGAATGTAATGGAAAATAAATTGACATTGTAAATCCCTTGAGCTTTCTCTCCTGAAACTTTACTCATGCTAGTAAACCTCTAATACTACCAACTACTTCTAAATAACTTTTACTTTCCTCTTGTCTAAATGTACTATCTCTGGGGAAAGTTTTCAGTTTTTACTGGGAATTAAAGTTTCTCCCTTCGCTGAACCGCTAGTCTGGACTTTTTACTATCAAAATACACGCATCGAGAGCCGGTTTCTCATTCAATAGTCATACGGGTGGTAGTAGAAAAAACTTAATTTATCCACATTTACCTACATAATTCGCTTTCACTTCTTAAAAACGTTGATTTTAAGGTTTAAATTAGCTTAAGCTAAAGATTCGTAAACATTACTTTTTACATTTTAATTTTCAGTGCTTCCCAGTTTCGTTGCAAGAGAACTAGTAAAAGACTTGGCGATGGCGGATGAGCTCAATAGCGCACAATTCCATAAGATTTATCTTCACCGTTATGAGAACGTATCCATTTTATTCGCAGATGTCAAAGGATTCACAGGTAAATAACCTTCGTTCGACTCAATCTAATTAAAATCCTCTATATCTGTTCATTTTTCTCAGGTCCTTTACTCTTTTTGTAGAAGTCTTTCTGCCATTTTATGGAACATTGATCTCCATACATATTAAAAAGATTTAGATGAAGTATTACCATGATCAAGTAAAGAAATTGGACTGTAAAAGTCTGAAATTTACTTTACTTGCTAATGGTCTCTTCTTTTATATAGAGCTTGCGAGTTCCTGTTCGGCTCAAGAACTTGTTAGAATTCTAAATGATTTATTCGGCCGTTTTGACAAACTCTCTTCGGTAAGTTTTAAAAGTTTTATTTTTTTATATCTTTCTCTACAACTTCCTTTCCATGGAAGTCTGCTCCTTTTCTTTCACTCTTGCCATGCCAAATGGCACGGTGTCTTTTCTATGCAATGATATGTACTCTGGCAAGATAAGAATGGTGATGGATTGTGTAGAAAACTTAGATTAACGAACACACTTCTTTCCTTACTATTATATTAAGACAGTATAGTATAGAGATCAGGATTCATGTGCAGAATAGGTTAACATTTTCATCTTCTACGTTTTATGTTTAGCCCATAGTTATTTGTAAAGGTATTGCTACTCTTACCACTGTAAATATAAGTCTAAACAACGTAAAACTACTAGTGCTAGTAGTATGAATGGTACGGCAGTTTGGTAGATTTAGTAAGCAGAGAGGAAGGGAAAAGTTTAGTTAGATCTTTGATTTTTCTTACCCAAAGAAAGTTACTTAAGAGAAAGCAGAAAGGATCCACTGACTATTTCCAACTGTACATTATTATTATTCCAACTTTCTTCCAAATAGAATACCTATGGATAGCAATACCAGTAACTCCTTGAGTCATAAGAAGATAGCAAGTAATAACGGTGCAAAAGAAGGAGTAATAATAGGATAGTATAAATGACTACAATATAATAAAAGTTAAGACTAGTGCTAGTAGCCTGGTAGAAACAAACTCCCAAACGGTGTTAAACCTTTATCTCTTTCACAATCTAAACTAAATTTCCTACCTCTTCTGGTTCTAGTCAGTTGAACCAAGAGTAGAGGATATATCGAGCTGGGCAACGGCAAAGCCACTGCAAGACGTGAGTCAGAAACCTAGGTTAAGAATGTATCTTGGGAAAACTTTGCTGATAAAAAGGCATTCAAAGGAATAAATTGGGATTCAGGATTCATGCTGAGGGAAAAGGGATATCTTGGTTAAATTTGGTGAAAAAGGGTCCGAATATATTTCAAGCTTTTATATTGGGTCGGAAAAACGAATGAAAAACAGTAGAAATAGAGTTAGAGTTCCAAAAGTAAAATAGAGAGATGTCCAAAATGTAAATAGAACTGAGCGCAGCTTAGGCTTAGCAATGTTAAAGAAGGAACGGGAGGACGTATGTTATATTCAAGATGGGAACAAGTACTGTACTTAAATTGATTTAAGACTGACCTCTCAAATGATTTATCGCTTTATTTATTAAACTGATCACCGGATCTCGAGTAACATTTGAATTGGCTTGAAAAAAGGAGGTTTATAGGATAATCTTGCCCATTTCTGACTTACTCTCTATTTATACTCTCTCTTCAAGGAAACGAATTGTCTTAGGATTAAATTGCTTGGAGACTGCTACTACTGTGTTAGTGGACTTCCAGAAACTAGGCCTGACCATGCCATGTGCTGTGTTGAACTGGGCCTTCATATGATCCGGGCTATTCGATTTGTTCGACAAAATAATAAGGTACTTTATTTATTCAGCCGTAATATATTTATATATGGTGTATTTATATACATTTTCCTTGCCCAGGGGGGTATTCTACAATGAATACTGTAACAGTAATTTGGACTTGAACCATATTATGTAGGTTTATTTAAACAAGGTAATATTATAAAGAATGAATGATAATGACAGGTGAAGAATCTGGACATGAGAATAGGAGTCCATTCCGGTTCGGTCCTCTGTGGGGTTCTGGGGCTGAGAAAGTGGCAGTTTGACATCTGGTCGCATGATGTAAACGTAGCGAATCATATGGAACAATCTGGGATCGCTGGGTGAGTTTGGAGAAGTGACTTGTCATTTATCATATTATGGCTTAGCAGTAGCACTCTTGTCAAAGCTCAAGAACCCTTTCTACCCACTTTCAACCTCCAGATCACTCTATATAGTTGGTGATATTAGTAAAGAAACCATGTAGTATAGCGTTGAGCCAAATGCTGGGTGAAAGTTTCAACATATATCTAAAGACCAAACGGGCTTTTACTTTGTCCCTGCCAACATAATGCAGCTCTGGCTTGTTGTTTATCTACAAACCCAAGGGACAACAAGCCACTTAAGTTGAGATAGGAAATTTAATGATTTCTACGCCCGAAACGACCAGTAGTACATTATGATGATTCCCACTTTAGTTCATAAACCTAACCGTTTCAGAATAACAGATAACTTTCTGGATATTGGAGGCCATTATTTTCTCAAAATTGCCTTAGTTTCTTCTCATGCTTAACCCAAATTTTTTTTATCTCTTAATACATTATGCTACTATATAACCGTCTTTACTAAGCTAACTGGTGAGCTGTTTTGTCTTAACGTTATGTTACAATCAGTAAGACAATAGACAAAATATTCTAATTACTATGTCATAGCTCGTGAATTTTTAGTTTTATGTTTGAATGAGCTAAACCGTAATTTTTAATTGTATTCCTTGAACCAAGTGATTTAATCTTTTAAGCACGCTCAATTTCAAGTTGATTTCATTAAAAGGGAGACATTTAATGGGATCGTTATTCAATATTCATTATGGATATGTACTTTTCCCCACAGGCGAGTTCACATTTCAAAGGCGACGCTCCAGTGCCTTCTAAACAATAATAATTCTTACGAAGTCGAGGACGGGAATGGCCCTTTGAGAGATAACTTCTTGAAGGTAATGATAATAATGTTAATGCTACTTTGTCTTTATTGCCCGCTTTCACCTCTCTGATATTCTACACAATATTACTATTCATTTATTAAAATTCTTCCTAAATATAGTATACACCATACTCTACTTTACTTATACGGCTAAAATTTCCATTCTAATATTACAATCTAATGTCTAATGACTGTAAAAATAATCCCAAGGCTTCCAATTCTACGGGATTTTAATTTAAATAATTTAATACCCGGAGTGTTATTCTTGCTTATGTATTTGTTACTGCACAACATGAAGCCTCCTTCATTTCCTTTCACGGAACATAAATCTTCACACCTGTGATCGTAAATGTTTTTCATCAAGCTTTGAGTTATTTTATTCTTCGATCCCAACCACACCCACTTATCTAAACAAGTATAAATAGCTTTCTCTCTCTCTTTCTCTCTTCAAGTAGTTTTTGGAACAATGAAAGAACTGGAAAGATACTACTAGGATAATAGTAATGGGATCTACGTCTAACAAAATGTCTTTCTTGGCACACCAACAGAATAGAAAAAGTAACTTTTAGGGAAAAGTGAGCACTTCTCATTGGTAATTCCAACAGCATTTTTATACTTCTTTCATCCTGGATCAGTTTTCCAACTCGGGAACTAGTGAGATGAATATTATGAGCCTAGCTAGAGACTTCCCTTTTGGCAAATCCAATGAGACCTTGGATACATTATAAATGTTTTGATGTGCCAACAATAAATTCATTGTAATAGGAATAAAAATAAAAATACAGCTGCAAACCTAACCCACCCAATGCCGTAGATCCCATACACCTCACACTTGACTTTAGTCTAAGCTTTTATTATAATGGTTTATACATATTATTGCTATCCAAAACGGCAGCCCACACTTCCACTAGATATATTTAACTTACTTTCTGTTAAACTACTCAAGTGATGCAATGGACTGAAACGGAATAAATCGCTTGAATGCGGAACAATAATCAAACCGAGTGAAAGTGGATGTGGATAGATTCGATTTTCACTTGAAAGTTTTCTGCATGGATCCCTTGTTAGTAGGGATGATGTTTTTAGGCTATTTTCTTTGTATAATATTCACTCGTGAAGCTGAACTTATTCAGCTAAGGTGGTGGTACTAGATGTAGGTATTTAAGGGTATTTTATACTTTCACAGGGTTGTTATTTTTACTCCGGTGGGTTAAGTTACTCCTTTAAGTTTAACGGCTGTTTTACTGTCTGAAAGAAAGAGGTAAAGAGAAAGTTCTGAACTTTATTGTAAGCTTTGTTCTATGTATAGCATAGTCAGGATACTTTGGATCTTTGCATGCTTCAGAAACTTTGTTTAATTTAACAACGGTAAATGGGCTCACTGTTTACAGTACTTGCAGAGAACGTTAAAGTTTTATTATGCATTATATAAATTATCCTTTAAAAAATTAGCTAACTGAGATCCTTGTAGGTAATCGTAGGTAATCGGGAAAAGAGTTTCTTAAATTGCAGAATTAACCAACCAAGACATCTACCGTTTTTGGTTGAGTGTATTCCAATTTTAATAACATGAATATATCGAATTGACTCATTTCCTGTGAGTAGATACAACATAAGTTAACAGCAGCATGAAATAGAAACAACGTTTGGCGTACTTGTACTTCTTGAAGACGTTTACTACCACGAGACAAGAATCAAATTTAATTTAGAATGGAGTGGGAGGGTAAAAAACAACCTCTCGAAATAAACCCTTAATCGAAAATCAAATTATAAGGAACTTTCTGCATCGAATTTTTGGTATATTAGAGTACCCATCACAGTAGCCTTAACGTTTCATTATCGGTAGAGAAAATGTTTCTACCAAGCATTATATATATATTAGTAACATCAAGTGGGACTGGCTATAAAATAGAGTAAACTAAATTGGTCTTGGTGAATTAACAACTCAGTTTCTCAGAGAAAGCTGTATTGTATCTGTGAAATAGAATAGGATTGGTTGGTTAGCTAGTGAGCTCTCGTGTTATCAACACTCTAGGACAACAGACCTTTTCACTTCAATTAAATCCATCTGTCTTTTGCCTAAGGGTTATTACAACAAAACAACCGTATACTCTAATGGTGGGTGTGGACTGCATGTTTTTTATCTGATCCTATTGCAATGCTTCGCTGTAGACTCAATAAATAAATTAGATAGTACGAGTAGCCTAGAATGAACTAGAATAGAGATAGTTTTTCAGTTTATTTAGTGGTTTATTTTATTGAATAAGAAACAGGAACAGGAAGTATATAAGTAAAGTGAATATGGTATGGATTGCAAATAAAATGGCTTTAGTTAATAATTGCACTTGTACCTGCCCCCTTTTTGGAGAAGTTCGAAAATAACTATTTTATATACTCATAAGACTTTTTAAGCAGTGTTTGTCCCTCACGTGTTTGTCCCTCACAAGTTTGTTTTATAATTTCATGTAAATTTTGAGTTGAATTTCGGAACACCATTAATTTACTATTCGCTTGGGGCTTTTTCATGAAATAAAAATGCCTGTCCAAGACCCCATGAAACAACGGACAGTAAAAAATCTCCTAATCGAACTTGTTCATTTGTATTCCAGGAGCACAAGGTTGAAACGTTTTTCATAAAAAGAGACGAGCCGATGAGACCTCGTCGACGGGAGCGAAAGCGAGGTCCCCAATGCCAAGGCTCTTCATCCTGCCTGCTCAACTTACGAAATCCAAGTCTAATCCTAAACGCTGGTCTGTTAGCATCAGCTCTCACAAATCTAACGGAAGGGATTGGTGGGCCCAACTCTAAGGGAAGTAAGAAGAAAGCTACAAACAAATCCACTTCCCAGCTGAATGGAGGTCAAGGGCAGAACTGTATTCATACTGATGCCAACAGTCGCAGTCATAGTCACACCGATTTATCTTGCGGAGAGGACAATCATAATGTTAGTTCTATTTTACCCTAAAAAACTTTTCATCTTTAGTATCAAAGTTTTAGCTTTATCAGTTATAAGAGAAAGTAAGGATCTGATTTCAGGAGTATGCCTCCTTCCGTTCCTTACACTTTCAGATAGCTTCCCATCATCCGGAAAATAATTTTACGTCAGTATTCCATTCTATTTGTCCACTTCACAATCCCTTTTAAAGTCAAATCCCGAAATAGTCTATAGTTGAAACTAATGAATTTATTCTATCCCTGTGTACCCTTCTGCTGGTACTCTGAAACAAGTGGATGTTTATATTTCGAATTGATTCCCTGCCTCAGGATACGGTTGACAGCTTGGGGTATTAATTTGAAGAATCCAATACTTTCCCTTTAGTTTGTAGTAAAACTATAGCCTCAAGACATGATAAAATCCTTTCTTTTCTCATCATCTTTGCTTATCGGCTGCAATTGCAAAAAAACTGCTTACCTCTGCAAGACTTTACCAGTATACAGTTAGATTTATTTATAATATAAGAATATGAAGAAGAAGATATAATTGCATACATTCGAGTAAGCGCACCAAATGAAGTTATCATATTGTTGTACAAGTACCAACTCCAAGAAGCAGAAGGTTCATAGAAGGTTCATTGGGTAATTCTTTCAGTTGATGTATGAATCACTTTAGGAATGTCTTTGTGGCTCGTTTAAGACTACCCGAAATCTCCGCCAGTATGCCGCGGCTTATATATGCAAGTTTTGAAGCATGTTTAACATGAGAAAAATACCTCTTAATTCAACCTGTAAAGATAGCCGTGCGGCATAATTAACGAGGGCGGCATGGGTGAGGATTTAGGGTACTCTCCGTTATTGATACTTACTAGGATGAAGTTGTTAGTTGTTGATGTGGATAAATATTACAGTAGGGGTAAACTGTCTGGTTCACGTTTGGGAGAAAGTTCCTTCTCTACTAGATTCCTCCATTTGTTACACTCAAGTGATTACTGAGATAGGTTTGTTGGCCAGTTGATTCGGTTAGTATGGTCATGACCAAGCCTTAAGTCATACAATTTACAGACAGAAGTGGCTCTACTTTAGTTACATTAAGGTAAAATATATGGAATTATACTACATCACTAGACTCCTCGCCAAGATGAGAGCGATCCTATCGACGGACTTTGGGTTGAGAGAATCGAACATTTATGTTTATTAGATTTGTTTCACAACATGTTCAATTCAAAGGAGAAGAAAGCAAATGCTATAGAAGTTGGAAACAACCCAACAATTTAGGGTATTAGGACGTTGCTGTTAAAAGTTATTAGTCGGTGAAATAGAATTAAAATTTTAGATAGAAGGTTGCGTATTTTCTTGAATGTGGGGGTAAATACACTGTACATTACGTACGCTGTGATATAATTGAACTTAAAATTGGATACTACTGTTGCTAGAGTCAGTATCTGGAACTGTTTCAGATGATTTTGGGTTCAATTATGGAAAGTGTGGCTTAAATATGCAACCTACCGTTAGCTTGCAACCTAATGGTATAGTTAAGTGAGCCTATACGTTTACGAATTGTTCTTGCAAGTACATATAAAACATACGTTATTGGGAAATCAAACCTGAATCATTTTTATTGGACGACCTCATAATCATAACCTTACACAAATCTCAGTATATTGTCATCAAGCAGAGTGAAGAAATAAAGAAGCGTTCAAGAATAAAGAAATCCCTCTTGTTTTGTTAGTAGTTTGTACAGTATTGAGCGTTGCTCTAGACAAGTAAAACATTAGCAAGGCTCGGTGACGGAAAGGGCCACTTTGTCAGATGGGAAGATAATGTTAGATAAAAGATACGATCTATCCACTCCTTCCCTCGAAGTGTATACATTACATTG
The DNA here is from genome assembly GCA_034682405.1 of Hydroisotoma schaefferi. Lineage (NCBI taxonomy): Eukaryota > Metazoa > Arthropoda > Collembola > Entomobryomorpha > Isotomidae > Hydroisotoma > Hydroisotoma schaefferi. The sequence goes on along the minus strand of JAQFZX010002576.1, from coordinate 3,221 downwards.
TACATATTATGTAGTTTGCAGGAAACGGAATAAAGTAAAAAGCAGACAGTTTAATTTATAGGCATAATAAGTTGTAGCATGTTGGAACTTTCTTCGCAATGTTATATCTCCAATTTGTCCACATTCCTTTACTACGGAGGAATCCACCGTTGCTGTCAGTGGGCACCTTATCATTCTGCTAAGGTAACTGGAACCACACACTGGTTCAACGTTTGCCTTGGGTTGCATAACCTATTCCGTTATTTATTCGAAAATAGTAGCAAAATAGCCAACGATGACGCTACTTACTAGATACTTACCTAACATATTAAACCATTTCCTGTATTAGTTACCTGTTTTATAGTAAGCTTCGTTTTTCTCATTTAAAATACCAGCGTTCTCCTTGGGGTTGGTAGACCTTTCAGTAGTAATATTATTAAAGGCGGAATGAAATGATTTACTATGGACATAAATAACTTTGAGCAAATCAATGCTCCAATTAATCATCGACCTTGGCTTATTCCTTCTTGGGTCCACGAACAAACAGTAATAGTGTGGCAATGGAGGGGATAAATTAACGGTGGAAGTTGATCAATTGAAGTCGTTTCATCTAAGGTAGGGCTTGGAAGGCCTTAGAGTCCTGGCACCAGCTTTCTCCTAGTATTTCTCTACTGAAGTAATATATTATGTGCTTGGTTAATGTACGTATAACGGTTACTTTCGTCATATAAATGGCAGTTTCAGGTCTCATTCATAGATTCAATCAGGACTTGTCTATGTCTAGGATTTTCTTTAATAAGCATTTAGGTGATGTAAATAAGTGTATCCAAGTTTTTTCTTTTGTGATTGAACCTTATTATGGTATAATAATAATAATATAGAAGATTAAGGGGGAAAATAACCAGTTCTCTCTGATTAGCCTACAGAATTAGTTGTTTGATTACTTGAAACACGCTCTCAGTAGTTCTCTTGCAATGCAAGTCGTTTCCTTGAGATCGGAGTTAGAAGTGCATTTAGGTTTATCTCTGCATGAACAATGGATTGGTTTTCATGATTGCTAAATCGATGTCAATAAATAAACCTTTACTAAAGCAAGGCATTCTACTGCCGAGGTGACCCTGCATTCTCTATTTCTTCAATGGGAATGCATGCACGTCTTTATTTTATACTTAGAAAGAAAGTTAATGAAGGTGAATTTAGTTCTATGAAGGGCAATGAATATGGATCATAATTTCTTTCAATGTGCTTCTATAAACCGGCTTTTGCAATTTATGCAATGAGAATGACATTGAAAAATAAATGGTGGTAGTCAATACTAAAGGCGTGTATAGTGAGCCATATTTAATCAAAGGCTCTAAAGCTAGATTCAAAACGCTCACAACTAAATAGTATAGCTATTAGCATGACGGTGGTCCTTGCATGCAAAGTGTATGCCTTCAATCATCTACAGTAATGCGTTCAAGAAAACAAGTTATGCAAACATTGAATGCATGCATCGTCCTTAAAATATAATAATAAAACATAACGAACATTTAACATAGACGAAAAGAGCTGACCCGGTTATTGAGTCTAGAAAGATAACATTGCATGCAAGTACTGCAATAAAATTCTACTTTCCATTTACACCAGCAATATCAAAGCAAAGCCATCCAATGTCAATGTCAAGTTCTACATGGATTTAAGGCCTTAGCTCTTTTACAGCAGAAATAGCCTTACACGATTTCCTATTATTACAGCTACAAGAAGTGGAATAGTCAATAAAGAAAATTCTTTGAAAATAACATTCCAACGAATATAGAATTGCTTGTACTTTGCTGAGAACCCACCATTTGGTAAAAGTTGGGATTGTGATCGATTTTCAACTTTTTTATGATACAAAGACGATTATTAGTTTTACGAGGGAAGTTAAACGATTGGGAGAAAGAATTCCCATTTCCACCAGCCATAGCCGGTGAAGTACTTGTACGAACTACGAATGGCAGACTACGTATAAAGCGATAGACATTTTTCTCGGATATGAATTCAATATAGCTTTCTAGAAAATGGTAATGGTCTTGGGTATTTGCTGCTTGTTGCTAGATGGGTTGCTTTTGCTTACTTTCCAATAGTAAAAGTAAAAGTGATTTCCAAAGATTGCTCAGGATAATGAGGCACACTTAGCTTGCATGGAAATGATGATTGTACCATTTGGGAAAACCTGTAGAAATTCTACTAAAAGAATAGAAAAAAATATTTCAGAAAAGTAAGAGGAAAATCACGTAAATTGGGGGTTTTATCTTTTCCTAGAATGTAAGTGCTGAGGAATTTTAAAGCTTACTACACGATTCTTGATAATGATTACTGCTTTTAGTCCCTGATCATAATGTCTAATATTCTTTTAGGCATATATAGGCATATGTATAAATGCATTTTATCTGCTCATTGGACCATTATGTTTTTAGTTCTAGTCCAAGTAAGTTTATTATGAACTTTCTTGATCGTCTCTCCCTCTTTTCTGCAATTTATTCATACTCCAATCCTACTGTAATAAAGTCACGAATAAGAAGGGATGTAAATTTCACTACACTGCCATTGCATATTCCTGTATTCTAAAAAAATAATTTAAGCTCCTTGTTGGTACAGTTATGCAGAATTTTATACTCAGTATTGTACTTGTATTTCAGAGTTGTTCACTGGACCGATCGGTAAATGGTCTGGAGACGACAGGCTCATCGGACTATGATGGAACCAATAACTCTTCAAGTAGATCAATGATATGGAGTAGTGAAATGGATGAAATGGACTACCTGATGGACCACTGTATTGAAATTGACTCGAATCGACGGATGCAAGAGCAATTTATCAAACCCATCCGACTCACTTTCAAAGAGACTCAGTTGGAAACTGATGTAAGATCATTTCCATTTCTCCTATCTTTTTTGAAGGTGTATATATTTTTTACTCCGTTGTAAAATTGACTACATGTATTCATAAAATTCGTATTTATTACCAACATGAACTTTCTCCAGGCTCCGTTTTTTTCGGCAAAAGAAACCAGAGATTTTTTGTCAGCGTAGTGCAAAAACCTAAATGCAAAAGCTAGAAGCCAAATCCACCACACATGAAAAGATTAACATTAACATTCTTGTCAAACCACTTAGTATACGTCTTTGCCTCCCCCGCCTAGTTCAGTTCAGTTCAGTTCAGTTCAATGATTTATTGGAGTGACAATGATATATAATATGTAATACAGTCATATTTAT
>JAQFZX010002575.1:0-18111 GCA_034682405.1 Hydroisotoma schaefferi | reverse complement strand
TTTCCAAAGACAATCCGAACTTAATACTGAATCCGCATATATTCTGATCTGAAAGTTTGAAGACGTTCTATAATTAATTAACTTCATTTAGAAGTGTTTAGCTTCTTTGTTTGAAACAATTACCCGTATATCCATGTCCTAAAACGACACTTTCTCTGGAATTTACAACTTTTACTGACGGAATATTTCCGGAATGCAAATACTCATTTAAGCTTATCAAAAGCCTTGGAACATTGAATGACTCTAACGCAAGGGTACCGACGGCTTTGTAATTACCAAAGATGTGGATGAACGTAAACGTAAAGTACAGTAGCCACACAGCCCTAGAAGTGATATTTTCATAATTATTCTTCACTTTCACGATAAGTAAGCGTACATACTAGAACTAGAATATAATATCCACTAACATTGCATTTCCGCTAACGATCGGAAGCAGTATCAGACTTGTAATAAGAGCAAGAAGATTGACCAGCGTTTCCTGACTCCCATCTTTCGCTGAAACATCTGCCATATTATTCATTCGAGCTTGATGTTGGGTGACCGCAGCTCTGGTCGCCGACCCTGCTACTCCGACCTTCAAATACATTATACAACTTTAAACAACATTTTGAAACTTTGCAGAATGCTAAAGCTTTGAGCACCTTTGCCAAATATTACAACAACGTTACCAAAGAACGAGCCACACTGGAAGAACACAGGACAAAAACAACCATTCTTGCAGGAAACATCGGAGCTATGAGGTCAATAAAAGTGGCAATGTCATTAAGACCATCGGCAAACAGTCGCCATTTCTTGCAATCGTAGTCCAAAGAAGTCCTACATAAAGTGTACATGTATTTAATGTCTTAACCTTTAAATTAATGACTAAAATGTCAAAAACTCCTTACCCCTTTGACCACGCAAAGACAATTTGACCTATATGACCACTCCCACTTTTGATAAGCCATGTCAAAGCTGCAGCTAAAGGGGTCGCCGTTTCATCTCCAACTCCAACGCCCTTCATCACCGCTTCTGTGGCCAGAGCACCCGTAATTGAACTGGCAAACGCCTAAGATAAGATAAGATAACCATGAACATTACATATTATATTTACTAACTATACCTTGACCTTCGAGGTCAATCTTGAGAAATAACCCAACCAAACCTGCACAGTATCCCATAATTGGTACGTCAAATAGTCTTCAGAAACAGACTTGGGATATCCAAACGGTAGAAAAACCTGTTTCAAAGTGAGTCTTATCGATTGACGGAATCTGTCACCGGAAGTTGTCTCTTCACCTGACGAAGCATTGCGTTCTAAAACGGCCAGTTCTTCTGTTTTAGGGTCATAAACATAACTTCTTATCGGAGCATATGCTCCTGTACTTTCTGAGAAGGATTCCTTCATGTTTGACCTCTGACCTCTGGGGTCAATCATGGGGGGAGGGGGGTAATGGGGGCAGTACTAGTTTTATATGGACGCTGGAAGCTGTTCTATCTACTTTTTTTGGAGCTGCTAAATTATGTACTAAAAATGTAGTTGTTGGACTTACGAATCCGTGACAGAAAATGTGATTTCTCATGAGAACATTTGACTCCCGGCTTGCTTTTCCAGGATGAAGTGATGCATTTGTTTTTACCGTATTTCCGGAAATTACTCCCCTGGGGAGTTATTATTATTATTTTTAAATTAAAAATCTTTTAACATGAAAAGGTACGGGGGGGGGGTTATTCGAGGGGGATGTAATTTCCGGAAATACAGTATTTCTAATAAAAATGCCATTAAATTTCCATAAAAATCATTTTCTGGTCTATAAAGCTTGCTTATCGTGGCTGAATATTGATCTGAAATGATCAAAAAGGCGAACGTTCGTAGAAACGTTGTTATAAATATATTTGATATCCAACCGGCTTATCTTGATGATAAGGTGCATGTCGGAGTAGAAATAAGCATAATAATGATGATATATGTCACTAATTTGGTCATTCTTCAGGTCGTTGAGTCAGTGACATCATACTTTGGTTGTAAACTATTATAATTAGCAGAGCCGACATATGCAGCCGATTCAGAAGCTATATTAACTTAAGAAATATATTCCAATTCCAACGATCAAAACCTGAAGTGCCGCACAGAAACCAAGTCCATTAGCAGGAGACATGAACTTAATTAAATATCTTGATTAGATAAACCCAATTCCACTCAAATCAATCGCTTAAAATTGCATAAATATCTTTACAATTAGCCATTCTATAAATATGTCCGTGATATGAATGAACGAGCATTGGGATTGTTGTCAACTTTCTGCTGACGAACAACTAAACATTACATAAAAATGCTAAAACGATTTCCATGCAAATGTACATCTCGCTATTCTCGCTACAAAATGAAGCTATATAAATGCAGCTTATCACTGGGATTCGTTTAGTTGAAGTTTTACAAAGCTTGAGAGATTACTGACTGTTGTCCAGGTCAGGTATTGCATCGCTTGGTTAGACTTTTGAAGACAAAATGAAGACTTTCACGTTCATCGTTGCAGTTTTTGTAGCCCTTGCTACAGTTTTGGCTATCCCTACTCCGGACTCTGCTTTTAGACTGTACCATGGGAAAGAATTGTCAGGTTTGAAATAGTAATATATTGAGGAAACCTTCGTTTATCATCCTGGGTAATCTTACGCTTACAAACTACACCTAAAGGTTATAAAGACGGGGTCGAAAAGGCTGTTGGGAAGCTCGGTACAATGGGTATCGAACCTAGGGATTGGCTTACGGACCTGATTGTCGCAATGCTTGGGGTTGAAGTCAGTGAATTGCTGACAAATATCAATAATAGCTTGCACTCATTGCAGCGGTTGATAACCGTGGGGGTGGAACAACTGCAGAAAATAGCTAACTCGACAGACCCGTCCGTAAAGTCGAAGATTAATGAGTTGATTACTGAAGCGTTGGCCCGAGCTTCGGATGCCATTACTCCGATTTTATATGATCTTGGCCTGGTTCTTCCGGCTATTTCTAGGAAACCTCACGCAACTACTAAGGACGCTGCGGATTGTAATGCACCGTTTATATCATAATTATCAGCGATATGCATATGATTTTTCTAAAAATCTGTAATTCGTCTGTAGTGATTTTTGCTCTGCTTGGAATGTCTCTGGAGGATTTCCTCATATTGATAACCCGAGCGCTGGAGAAATCGGATACGTTACTTCACGAGTGTGTTGGCGATATGAAGAAGATCGCTGATGGAATTACGGACAGAGGTGTAGCTGGTGATTTGTACGATGCTTCTGAAGCAGTTTTGCAGTCGGGAAAGTCGGTTATCAGGCCTGTACTTGACTCTATGTACAAGATACTTCCACACAGGGTAATTCCAAAGGATGGTCCTGTTAGGCAATTCACTGTTAAGAGTCATAGGGGTTTAATTGCTGATATTGTAAGGAACTTTTGGGGTATTTTTACTTCGGGTTAGTCAAGTTTATCTTGATATTAGGTCAATCAATATATTTTTGAATAGATATCCTTCGTTTTGGGGTTTGACGTTGAATTAGCAGCCCAGCAACTGGACAATGGGGCAGATAAAATTGACGATATGATAAAAGTATCTCTTGCAGAACTGGGCTCAATTTTTGGTAATTCGAGAGAAGAAGTCCAATTGCAAATAATTAAGATTGTAGAAAAATCAAAAAATGATGTACGAATGGTCGTTAAACCTCTATTCGACGTGAGTTTCAATAAGTCTTCAAGGAATATTTTGCAACAATTATATAATAATCACATAATTACATTATAATCCTTTCGATAAAGGTATTTCTGCCCTTTTACCCACATAGCGTTATTCGACAGGAGCATCACAGCAACTTTGCCAATAGTATCGTAAGTTATTTAAGCTGAAATAGTGTATAAGACAGAAAAATATGGAAATATGGAAACATGTAAAAAGCTAGGGCTACTAACTATCTAGATTGATAGCATTCTGGGAATAAGTCTGAAGCATTTCTTGGACTACATTGACTTTATAACGGATCGTACAGCGGAGATTACTAAACTTGCTGTAAATGAAATAGCAGCCTTGGTTAAAGAAGTTGGGAACCCTGTCTTATCTGCGAAAGTTCAGGAACTGGTAGAAACTTCAGTGAGCTCTGGAAAAACAGCTATAGCTCCATTTCTCCACACGGTCAAGCTCGTTCTTCGAGAACGGTATTGGATTTCGAATCCGAAAGATTATATGCAGGCAATATCTAGCAAAGCTTCTCACGAGGATTATGACGATGATGAGGATGAAGATGAGGACGCAATAGCGTTCTGCAACTTTTCCCTGCAATATGGGCATAACAAAGATGTCATTATTAAAATCGTGAGAGAAGTTTTGATTTTAAGCAATCTACTTTAATAATTCTTTGCTTGAATAAAATGCGTTTATTTCTTTGATTGAAAAAACTCTGCAGATTTCATCAGTCTTTGGCTTTGATGTAGCAGTAGCTGCTGAGCAGCTCGAAATCGCTTTGGCAATGGTGGACCGTGTAGTTACGGCTTCGGTTTTCGAATTGAATTCCGTCATTTTAGGCACGGAAGACCACGTAAAAATTGAAGTTAATCGGGTTGTTGAATCTGAGTTGAATAAAACACAACAAATAGTTCAGCCCATTTTAGACGTAAGACGTATAAGGTTATGAAGATGTACTTTTAGAAAATTGCCTCAATTCACGTTGAAATGCTCATTATCATCTCTTTTTGTCGTAGATATTCATTCCTTACATGTCGAATGGTGCCAGATACGATAAAGACATTGTGAATGACGTGGTAAGTGTGTTTAGTTAATGTGAGAATGTGTGCATGCTTAAATACGATGAAGTATATTACTCAAAATAATTAAATTTCAGATACAATCCCTTCTTGGATTAAGTCTTGACGACTTTCAGAATTATGTTGACTTCTCTTCAACATCGTTGGAAACTATTGCTGAACGGATTGATGGAGAAGTCCAACATGCTATGACAGGATTGAACCCTCAAGTTAAAATTGCAGTGAAAAGAGTTATCCTCAAGACTATCTATTCCATTTATACCATAATTTATCCTTTCTTGCAAACCATTCGACCAACTTTTAACTAAAGTTAAACATCTTGCCTAAAATGACAATACAGACAATTTCAAGTCAAGCACAATCACCAAGAATCTTTAAATATTAATAAAATCACAGCAAAGTCCTTCCAAGTTGCGTATTTTTTAATGACGCATGTCTTAGGAAATAAAAAAAAACCTGCTTCAAAACATCCAAGAAGCCCAGATAGGGTCACAAAAACTTCAAGGATATACGTTGTATTTATTCACAAATAGCTATAATTGCCTCTGTAAGTTAAGAGTTCGAGATTTTTTTAATTTGGAGTGCTCATGCATAGTTTGCACAGCACATAGTTTGCGAAGACTTAGATTTAGATATCAAGCATGGAAAAGTTAATCCCAATCCTGGTCAGTAGTATCATCTTCGCTAATTCCTAAGCCGTACAACTCAGCGTCACGAGATGAAGCCGTTAGTTCAGCCATGAAACTGAATTCATTTGATTTAGTCGTTCCTGAGCAGTCCGCTGTATTGTTATGGCTGGAATCCCCTTCAGCATTTACAATGTTTGAAATAATTCCGTTATCTTCCTCTGTCAAGTGGTCCCTAGTTGAGGGCGTATTCTTACGACTTCGACTTCCTGAAGTTACAGGGCGACTGAATGGCGACGTCATTTCCTTTCGACCCTCTTCACAAGCATCTTCAAGAGTTGAATCAGATTTCTAAAAGATCAATAATGATGCTTTATATTCACATAATTTATAAACCATTGAGAAGTAAATGTCCAACTTACTTCGTAGATTTTAACACGATAAATCCACTCGGCCCAATTTGATGAGACTGCAGCAATTCCCATAATAGTCTCCAATGGGATTGGGAGTCCTCGCCCTTCTGCAATTATTGCCCTGTTGGGATCCTCCCGGAAGTGGTTTATAGGACCACTCCACGAATACTTTACAGCCTAGAAAAAAAACTTTTCTGACTCATCTGCCTACTTCTCAGACTAAAAGATATTCGAAAACTTTCGAAAGTACTTACCTCGTTGTTAATCAATTGGAATTCAATCAATGCTGTATAGTTCTCGCATTCACTTTTTGGACCCAGGAGACAAATCCAAGCGCTGAGAAAAATATTGTTTGTGCTCAGGCGGACCATGAAAGTCTTTTCATACGCTTTCATGTAATACTGAGGCCAGAAGCATCGTTCAACTAAAAAGATTTATAGTTAGTTTCTTTTGATTAAAAAAGTAAACTGAAGTACAATTTAGGTGTTACTGAATGATCGCGTATGATTTAAGTTCATGCGATATGCGATGTAAGCTTCGTTGTCGATTGCTCCAAGAATTTTGTGCTGTTTGAATAGATGGTCTAAATACTCGTTGTAGTTTATGAGTTTATTTCGACATTCATGACAATTAACTGGTCTGGAAATAAAGTAAAGCATACTTATATAATTAGTACATATAAAATCAGATGTATCAGATAACTATCATTACCTATAGTCACAAAGAGGAACATGGTCAACCATATCCGAACCTTTCATGACCAAAGGGCAGCCAAACTCTGCGTACTTGCACCTCAAGTTGCATTTCTCCACGATGCCTTCTGCAACAAAGCTTCTGGTACTGCAGAAGCCGATTTTTTTCGACGGATAAAAAACACAGGATGAAATTACTCCATTTATAAAAAAAATTAGGGGTATCTAACTAAAAAACTACCTGCAGTATCTCTCTCGACACAAAGGACATGCATATGTTCTCTCCTGACATGAATTACAAACGATGTGACCCATATTGCAGAGGTAGATAGGCGGAAGGGGAATTTCCATGCAGATTGGACATTCAATCAACTTTCGCATGTCCTCTTCTCCGGGTAAGTCATCTAAAAGACTAATTCAAACGATCCATAAATTATACTTTACTATGAAATTCGATCGATCAAGCAAATTACATGAAATAAAAATATACCTTCGAACTGGTTCTGCCATTTCAAAGTAAGTTTTACTTTTTTTCTAGTGTGAATTATTATGATTTTTAGGTGATTCGGGTTAGGACACACGTAAATGGAGAATTAGAATTGGATCAAGCTTTGTAATTGGAGGAAACATGTAAAAGTTGCCGTGGATAACGAGAATAATAAAAGGTTAGCATTGGAAGCGGCCATCCTGGCGTGAAAGAAATAGAGGGGGTTTAAAATTGGTTAGATACGCTCCCGATGATGTTTAAAATCAGTGTTCAAAATTGGCCACAATTACTTCTACTATTTATTTATTCTAGAACTTCATTGGGAGATAAGTTGCCCTCGTTTAGTCAATTTTCCATAAGTTGAATATGCATCAGTCTTGCGAGTTTGTCTAGGTTTGTTTAAGTCGGCTTCCATAAACTTGAAACGATACATAAGGGCACTTCCATCCAGTGCCGCTTTACAATCCGCCTATTTAAATTTCAGCGATTTTGAAATGATGTCTTTTATAACGTTGATGCATGAAACGCTTAAGTTGTAAAGACTCACTGTTGGTTCTTTAGTTTTTTCAAAGGTTAATAAACGTCTTGAGCAAAACGAAGTCAAAACTTGCTCATCGTTTGATATTAGAGAAAGACAGGGATGCATGGGGAGCTTGCTCTCGTCATATTCAGTTCTAAAAGTAAAAATCAGCTCAAGGTTTTCCAAAAACAATGATTTTTTACAAATAAATACGTTTCTAATTCTTTACCTTGAAATAGGAATCCAAAATACTAATTTCCCGTTGATTTCTAACCATTTCGCTGAGAAGTTTAATAGGTCACAAAAAATATCGGTCAAACTATAGCCTATTTTAGCTGGATAGTGTGTATCTAAATGTTCTTCTTTTATTTTAAAGCCCGGTTCTCTAATTTTTAAGGACCCAATTCTTTCCGTCGATTCTCGTATTCCATAGGGTGCTAAGAAAATCAATCATTAGAGATGTTATCACTAAATAGCTTAAATTAGATGTATACTAAGTTCTTTAATGGAAAAGCAACATACGATCTGTTATGATAGCATCAAACCTGAAGTCTTGTCGCCACATGATTCTAGATGCATCTGCAACAAGGATATCTAAATAGTGGCCTTCTACTCCGTATTGCTTCAAGTTGGATCGAATACTTTCATCTTTGTCTCTATTTGACTAAGAAAATTAAGTGCAACTTGTGAGTTTTAATTTTAATCTAACAGTACAAAATGTCACAATATTATGGAAACCTCCTTACTTGAAATGCTCTTGAGGAGGGTGTTTTCCCATGCAACATTAAATAATCAATATCACTGCCCATTACATAGCCTCCCATAACGGCACTAGCGACTAGTAGAGATCCGGTCCCAACAAATGGATCAAAAACCATATCATATTGTTTAACTTGTGCTAAATTTGCCATCAAAAGAGACAACAACGGATCCATTGATGTATTTCCTATGAATTTCCTATCCTTTAGGCTGATCTTGGACGCTAGCTTACGCTGACCATCCGTAACCTTGTCAAGCAAAGATATAATAAAACCCTTCCATTCGTTAGTAGTTTAATGAAATAAAAACGTCAATATTTTAATAATATAGCCTACCCATCGTCCAAAATACATTTGAGGATTTTCAGGTACATTGTTAGGGTCAAGGCCGTAATAAAGCACAAGATGTAAACTACATTCTGGGTTTGTGAGATTGACCTTTCCTTCAAATGGTAGATAATCAAAAGTCTATATAAAAAAAAACCTTAAATTACATTAAATTATGTGTGTAGCCAATACTAACCATTAAGGTCACACATAGCAAAGCCTTACATTAAATCAAGCTAACCTCAATGAATTCCAGTTTTTCCCGATGTTTAATAGTTTTTCCGTACGTTTCTATCCGCACTTGAAAACTGTTTTTGACGTATGGAAGACAGTTTAAGGCAATGTTTTTCTTGTTGTTTAAATGTAACATTTCCAGCGTCCTCCCCTGTGACCACACTTCATAGCAAGAATGGACCAGAACGCTGCGACTCATTAATCTTTTTGGACCTTCTTCATCTGGGAAATCCATGAAAATAAATGGCTGCAATTATAAACAACAAAATCATGTAATTTCACAAAAATAAATAAAATAATGAAGGTTGTAATTTAAAGAATTTATTAAACTTACGCCTTCGACCCTTCTTTTGGTCAGGACGGTCATGTCCAGTGAAAAGAGCCGAAAGAGGGATTCCAACTCCTGAAAAGTCATCAGAAATATACAAGAAATCAATGAAAAGTGTATCCCTAAATCCTCGCCCATATGCCGCCCTCGCTAATTCTGCCGCACGCCTATCCTTTACATATTAAAAGGGGTATATCTCTCATGTTAAACATTCTTCAGAACATCTTTGTTTCCATATTCCATATATAAGCCGCGGTGTATGGGCGAGGATTTAGGGTAATTAAATAATGCACTTTTTAATTATTATTAATAAATCTCAAAATAAAACTCACCGGAACGCGGAAGTTGGAATGTTCGTTGGAGAACCAGAAAAGGAATGTTTTTGAAGTTTCGGCCATTTTTTTACAAAATTGAAACCCTAATTTCATTAGCACAACCTCCTCTCTAAAAAAAATTAAAATTCTTCTAAATCATTCATTTATGGCCACTTTGGTCAGTTATTTGGTCTTTTTTGAATGATTTGAGTAGTTTAATCCGTTATTTTAAGAATTTTGAGTTAAAAATCCGCTATTTTGTTCCTTTTTGAAACAACTTAACCTAAATTTAACCATTTAATGAAAAAAAGCAGAGTTAACTTTCATAATTGCATGGAGTTCTTTAAAAAATGTACTTTCGCGATATTTGGTGGATCCGGGGTAGATTGATCCATTGGAGTTAGTCCGAAGTTGCAACTCGGACTGAACGTTACTAAATTCTAAAACAAAGACCTTTTTTTTTATAGGGATGAATTCTTCAAAAAAGTTCAAAAAACTGTTATTTTTAAAGTCAATTGAAGGTCATTTTAGGTCAGAATGGTCAGTTAAATGGTATAAATGATGAGGTTTATATGCTGAATATAGATCTGGCGAGGAAGCCAATAGTTTAAAATCTTTATTACATTTTTATTAAACCTTGGATTTGTAAATTAAACATTACATTGAATATGATGCTCTGATTTTTTTTACCCTTATACAGTTCTTGTTCAGTTGACTTGATGAGTAACTATTAATTGCTCTTTTTGCTAATTTAGTTGGTAACTATTGTCCATTACATAATAAAAATGTTTCGTTAAATTCTTCGGGATAGATACATAAACGCGTGTATATCTGTTGGACGATTGATAAGAAAGTACTTAAAAATTGCGAGGGTTGACTGAGTGTGGATTTAAAACGTAAAGCTATGCTACTGCAAAAAATAGTAGTAATTTAATTATTGAAAGTAAAGCTAAATTGATTACTTCTTTATTCGGTCAGTAAAATTATGTATAAATTAATTACAGTTTCTGTAGTAAAAGTAATATTTACTGTACTGATCTTGGTTTTACATTTATCGAATACTATGAAAAAGTATTGCAAAATAAATAATGCATCAGGAAAAATACAAAATTAAGTTACAACATGACAAGAAACCACAAACGCGACTTATAGATACAACTTTCGTCTAATTGAATACAATCAGTTGATTAGGGTTTAGAGCATCTAGCTTTGTCATTAATTTGACAGAATTGAAAAAGGGAGGGACTGGTTAGTCAATACATCAAGGAATATATTATAATAATGAAATCATTCGATTTAACTACAGCATTTGACAATTATATATCTACACAGCAAAACGTAATTTGTAAAGTTTACAGCTAATCGAATCATAATTCAACTTTTTTTCGTCAAAAGATGGATCTTCAAAAACTTAAAAATTTACTCGCTCGTCGTTCAATCACTTTCTTCACTGCGACATTACATTACGTTGTCGACTCCCCATGATTCGACTCTTCTTCTGATATCGATTCATCTGAAAGGGTTAAAAAAATTAATATCAATAATTCTCTTAATCAATAAATCCATCTTGCCAAACCCTACTGAACATGAACCATCGGTCATACTCGCTAATAAGTCTAATTAGACGAAATAATGATCATAATTATACTCTTAATATCATTGATTGTACCCTATTTCAATAATTGCCTTCCATGCAAAAAAAACATCCATAACATCATGGAAATGTAGAATCCCATGTAATTGGTAGAAAGGAAAGTCAAAGTCCATTCCCATTCTCGGAATCAGTCGACTCAACTTTCTAAGTTTCCAATCCAATCCAATTCAATCTTACTACTACTTCTGAAGTAAATGCCAACCCATCAAATGAAATGAAATGAGCGGAGCCAGGACTGAAGTGAAGTGATTAGACTTTTTTTTATAAGGCTTTCTCCTGCCATATTCATTTTTATTTTACTCCTGAAACGCGGACTTATACTCTGTCCCTTTTATAAAGCTACTCTTTTGCTCTGCTAATAATAGTAGCTTATAAACCAAGAAAGTCACATAAAAGATTAAAGCCACGGGTACAGATTCGTCGAGTGTCCCCTTATGTCTGTCTATACAGGAATTTCAACAATTTACACGTTTTTGTAATTGCAATTTCCAGATTGAAAAAATGTAATTTTGTCTGACTAAAACTGTCCATCGGCATCTTTTGTACGAAATGGTCATGGTTCTTTAAATCATTTTTTTTTTCGAAAAAATCTATGTACTTACGTCGAGTTGAATAGGAGAAAAGGTTAAAAACTAGCATGTCTACTCTACTTACGGAAACCTTAGCATTCCACTAACTCCACACTTATTTAGTGCGTCATTAGTTCTACATCTAAGAAAGCTAAAATGAAGGATGAAAGTTGTTGTAAAAAGTAAAGGAAATTGAAGAAAGGCTTAGTGAAATGAAAAGAAACGACGAAGGGGGAATTCACAGTAGAATGAGTTAGAATTCAATCCTAATCGAAGTCCGTAGAAATCTTTTTCCTTTTCTCTACTCTGCTGCCTTCCGTCTTAAGGGCTTTTTTTTAGGAAATAGCCTACAAGTATAGAATACCATAAAGATTGAACTGAACATTGCATTTTATTATATAAAAATCCCACAAAACTACTGAAACTAAAAGGAAAGAGCTTTGATATAATCAGCAGTTTCTAACCCAAAGGAAAGACTTGAGAGTTCTGGTTTTGGTTTATAGTATAAAGAACAGTTCTAGGAATATAAATGGCCCTGTTCTTTCTCTCAATAAAATAAAATATTACATTAGGGGAAATGAAATATATATAAAAGATGTATTCTGATAGAATTATTATTTTTAGTTGCTCAAGTCTAAAGAGCTCTTTGCTGCTTCAGAGTCTGAGACTGACAATCAATAACTTTCGTTTATTTCCTCCCTGGGACTTTTATTAATCCATCCCATTTCTATTTGTCTTTGTTATGAAATATTTTTTCTAACTTGAGACTAAAAGGCTCAGACTTGGATTGGATGATGGAAAAAGTAAAGTATAAAAGTAAAAGTTCCTTCTTCTTTGAGTTGATGAAAGATTTCCGTTTGGTTGATGAACCGTGTTGAGTTTAAGAATAAGAACTTAGCTTTTTAGCCCATTCTAGGGGTATAGGGATTGTCGTGTCCGTCCGTCCTTCTTGGGGCACGATAACTCAAGTACAAATGATACTACAGGTGACAGGTACAAAATTTGGCGTAGAGGGTCACACTACCACTACTGAGGTTAAGTTCGTAAATGAGCCAAATCAGTCCACCAAAAGACCCGTGGGGGTCAAAAAACCCCATCGGGTAATTAAACAGCCTAAAATATGTTTTGCTACTTTTCCACGAAAATCACAAAAATATAAAAAGTTTGGCCCAAATTGACAGTTTGAAGGGTGTGGCTCAAAAAACCCCACCGAGTAATGAAGCGGTCGGAAATATGTTTTTTTATGTATACACTAAAAAACCCACAAAAATGTAAAGAATAGGGAAAGGAGGAAATGGGGGTGTGGGGGCTGGCCCCCACGTTAAAAAACAAAAACGGATACAAAACATAAATGTGCTCAAAAAATGCATGTCTGTAAATATCGCACCAAAGCGCCCTGGAATGGGCTTTGCCAGCTACACTCGGAGGTTTTTTATCCTTTCTTTTGATGACGTATCTTCTACATTTTGTGTGGCATGCATTAGCTTTAGCTTTCAATTATATTTTTTAGACAGGAAAAAAATGGATGTTCTGAAGTTATGTTTTTGCAAGTACATTTTTTTGTGCATAGACTCACCGTAGATTGGTAAATTTATAAAAAAAAAAATACAAGGACCTGAAATTAGATGAGTGATCATTAAAAACCTCACCTGACACGGGTGTTCCAGACTCAGACATAGATTCAAGGGACGAGGTTCCATTCATTTGGTTGTTCCCATTAGTCATATTCTAAAGAAGATGCAGACATTTTTTGTTAATCGTGGCAGTTTAACCCTTTGAACCGTGAGTATTTTCGAAGTTGCTATTGCTAGGCCTTTTTACGTGTAACGTTTTCGAAGCTTTTAGCTCAAAGATACGGTTCAAAGGGTTAGTAAAAGCTGGAGCTGGAACTCAAGCTGTGAGCCAGTAACTAGCAGTTGTAGAATTGTAAATAGAAGTTAGTAGAATTGCAAAACGACGCTCCTAGTGAAGAAATTCAATTTCTTTGTCATCCATAAGAAGTAAAATGTTGGCAAACTAAGTTAAAAATTCTACTTTTTCCTTTACCCGGTTGGCTCATTACTTCTTTACTACTGAGATAGGCGTAATAAAACCTCAAGTTATGCTTGTTCTAGGTCGTTACTAAATTAATACTAGAAGTGTGTAGTTCTGGCTCATGGAACAATCCTTTCTTCACTTTTAACCCCAATAAAAACCAATATTACTTACTACAATACTTTCTAACTTCTTGGGTAACTTTTGAAGCAATTCAAGAATACTTTTCGAACCTAAAATGAGAAATAATTCAACTAAACTTTCCTCTATAAGAGTTTATAATACATGGGACGATTTATCTTAATCTTTTGACTTTCAAGTTGAATAAAAAGCAAATTAAGAATCTCTGGCATTCATCCAAGCTTGTTTTTTGACAAAGTTTTACTAAAGTTATACTTTCTAAAAGTTGGAAAGTGCTGGATCGGTTTTGATTTTTTTATAATTTTTTTTATATTTGTGTATGCATCAGAAAATTCCGATGATATTTTTAGATGAAATCTTTCCAAAAATTTTTCAGCTCTTTTGCCAAGAATTGTAAACCATGAAGCATTTGAGGCCATTAGTTGTTACTTACTGCTACTGCTTGTTACTGATGGCTTAGCTCTATAATAGTAGTATGGGAATGTAGAAAGTTTTTAAAATGATTTCATCCACCAAGGGTGAAGACATACCTTGTTATTATTATTTTTACTTTTGTCACTTCGCTTGGGACAGTCGGCAATTAGGTGTTCAACTGATTTGCAACTGTGACATCTCTTTGGCATAGGGCCCAACGAGCATTTTGCAGCTACATGATGGGCCAAGTCTCCACAATTGTAGCAACTAAAGGAAGAGTCAAATGGACCAATATAATACATAAGAAGAGGAATATGGTGGTAATAAATGTTACAAATTCTTATCATTTATTTCCTAGCTGGGATTAGGGGATTCACACTGAGCACAAGATAGATTGCAAAGCGCCCTGTCATCAAATAACCTGCCTGTATAGAATTCATGCATGCATAAAAAAGCATGGATAGGAGTTATTAGGCTGAAAACTAAATACGTCTTCTTCTCGGGATTAGATAGACTGAGATTAAGGGATGAATTAGAATCACGAAGGGTGTACAGTACAGACTTTGTTGGATGGCTACCGTATTTTCTTGAGTTTTTTCTTAGACATTGGACGACGGTTGGAACCTTGACATTCGTTTCCATCTGGCCCTGTTACGACCGTTGCCTCTAAGCCCTTATCAGACGCTTTACACTCGAACTCAACTTCCTCTTCGTCTCCTAGACTTCTGAAGCCGCTCATTTGAATCACACTCTGCAATTTATAAAATGTAAATGCAATTTCAGGTTTTTTATAACTCGAGATTTTAGCAGAAAGAGATTTTTCCTTTTTAAAAGAGAGCAAAATGTATCAAAACTCCGTCTATGCTAGCTAGGTACATACTTCGGTCCAACAAGGACATAAAATCCATCATATAACCATTTAGTACAGAAATATAGCATGTTTTGAAGGGACTCTGGGTGTAAATAAGTACAATAAGGATCGCCAATAAGGGTATTGTTATTTTGTGATGTAGATTTATTACATTTAGTATAGAGAAGCCGGGTGCTCCTCATCCCCGTTTCTGGGCAAAAAGAAGCCTTTAAAATGAAGAGCCCTTCTTTTTTCATCACAATAATGCATGTTGTTTGGTTCAACACCCTCTTTCTTTATTACTCTCGTATCCAACCTCAAAGTACTACTACCATTGGCTTTTATACATAAAGTACCACATCCTATGATTATCATGCATATCATCGTTGGAAGAGGAATCGCAGTAGTTATAAAAACAAGGACTGATTTATTCA
This sequence comes from Hydroisotoma schaefferi, assembly GCA_034682405.1. Lineage (NCBI taxonomy): Eukaryota > Metazoa > Arthropoda > Collembola > Entomobryomorpha > Isotomidae > Hydroisotoma > Hydroisotoma schaefferi. The sequence continues at coordinate 2,536 of JAQFZX010002575.1, read as the reverse complement.
GGGATTTAAAAATGTGGGAGCGAGAAACACACATTAGGTTAAATAAAACTTAAAAATAAGTTTTTCTTTCTTGGTGTATTACATAGTTTTATTTCCACTTGCATTCCTCTGAAATCATGCACTTAGGAGTAATGACTGGGTGAAAGCAAAGGTTAATAGCTTGGGGATCTTTAACGCAATTTGGGTTGCAATGGGCCATGATGTTTTTAAATAAGGCTGGATAGCGTTTCTAGTCTGAATCTCCCAGTTTACACATAGTAGCTTTTATTGCGTTTCGACTGAACTTTAATGAAATGCTAATTAGATCCTTTAAAATATCCAGAAATGCTAGTCTGGCAAAGACTCATAACTTGGGGAACAATAATTATTGTATGTAGTGAAATTGTGGTTTCATTAAATTTCCAATCTCGTTTAGGCAACTCATGCAGTCCTTATAAAGCACATGAAATAAAGCTAGAAATCTCTTCCATTGGAACGTTACTGATTTATGTGACCTGTTTAACCAAACCTTTCCTCGAGAAAGAATTTACCAAATGTCTTGGAGCAAGTTTGGTCCAACCGACTACAGCAGCAGAGCTCATCTGTCAATTGTCTCTTTTGTACCAAACAATTTAGAACACACTCGAGGAATCTTTCCTCACACGGAAGAAATCCCCAACCCCATAAGGAACTAATCTTACCCTCCATATTATTTTTATAGTCTTATCTTGCTGGGAATAATATAATAAGACCTAAACTTTATATTTGTCACTGTTTCTCCTTCCTTGTGTTTTTATCTAAGCTCCCGTGTGTATTTATTTAACCCCTTGTCTTAGCTTTCCACTTTTCATGAAGATAGCTATCGAGATAAAGCTCGAGAATAAAAAAAAAAGCGTGTGTGGCTGTTAAATGAATGTTTAAACGGGGAACGTGGACGATGTCAAGCATTTTTCTTGTTAAATTATGAGTGTCATTTAGGTGGGTCTGTCGGATTCTTTGGGTTAGAAATTACATGGAACCCTCGTCCTTTGCTGGAAAAGCTTAGTATGTTTCAGCCGAGCCGAGGTTTCCTTTTAACCGAATGCTAATGCAGTTAAATCTTATGGGCCGTGGAACAAGGGTTCGTGGTTTGTTGGATGATTAGCAGCTGGAAAATTATTAAAGTTTTGTCCAAATTCCAGCTATGCAGTGCATGCATAGGATTGCATTCATTTTTTGGGCATATCCGCGTATTTATTCATAAGAGGCTTGCTTACCGTGGGTTAGCTTTGCTTCAGCAGTTATAGTCAGTTTCATGTTCTTACAGCTACTTTATTTTTTGCGTACAAATGAATTAGAAAACGGTACACTATTCTTGGAACCTTGGAGTTAAATTTTAACGAAGATCTGGGGTTGAAATGTTATTTTTGCTATGAATGATTTAAGGATTGAGATTTTGAGATTGCATTGTGGAAATAAGACTCTTGGTTGGATGTTGAGGAACTGAAGCTTTCAAAATAAAAGTTATACCATGCAACTGCAATAGTAAATCCTATCGTGTGCTTTATTTCAGCTCTTCGTTACGTATGCAGTTTCTTTTTGTAATAAGTATATGTGTAGGTAGATTGAATTATTGAATTGCATTGTTAAATTTACCTATTGGATTGAGCTAGCATGGGTAGAAGGTGGTGGCGTAGAGTCGCTGAAATAACAATGACAGATGACATTCGGCCTGTCATGTCACAACTGTCAAATGCACTTCACGTAGTTTCAACTCCTGAGGAGGGCCCTTTTAACAAAGTTTATCGACATGGAGAAGAACAAGAGTTCAAAAACTATCAGTCATGTTTCAGTCAATTCTTCTATCCATCAGATTCATTGTGTCTGTATTTGGGCTCTATCATTTTTTTTCAAGTGAAAGATCTAAAACTGAATCGGATTATGGAGTAAGTATTACATGCAACTTTTAACTTAGCTGGAGACTTCCGCAGTAATTTGGAAATATACTTTATGATCATAATATGAAATATAATTATGAATTTGTTGGAATACCTATTCTTATTAGGGTAAAGTATTATTATAAAAAATCTTAAGGATTCCAGAAATGTGGGGTAAAAAAGTTTTAAATTAAATTGTACTCACTTGATGAACAAATACTTCTTGTGTTCCATCCACGGGTGTAATAAATCCCCATCCTTTTGCCACATTGAACCATTTACACTTTCCTTTTTTTCGATGCAGGACTCCTGAAATTAGAAAAACGTAAATGCTTCCATTTTTATTTGCTTTGATGTCATTTTTATTAAACGATGCCTTTTAATTTATCATTGAAACATTGATAAAGCTTGATCAATTGCAAGTTGCAAAAGTTAATACTGTGACTGTTCATATCAAGCATTCTCATAATTTAATTGATTTTTAATTCTATAATGTGCCTTCATAAAAAGCTCTCATCTTGTTCAGTAATTTCATGAACTTAATACGGTAAAAGTCATAAATATGCAAACGCCTAGTCCTTTTACTGGTTAGAAAAACTACCAACCAGCCAGATCGATAAAAGTGAAACTTCTTCCATGAC
>JAQFZX010002574.1:0-18117 GCA_034682405.1 Hydroisotoma schaefferi | reverse complement strand
ACGACTACTACTACTCCTACTACTACTACTACTACAACTACTACTACTACTACTACTACAACTACTACCACTACTACTACCACCACTACTACTACTACTACTACTACAACTACTACCACTACTACTACTACTACTACTACACTCACAAGTTGAAATAAAGTACAGTATAATAAGGCCCACTTCACTTTCTCCCTGAACAATTGCCTAGAAATGCGAGTTCGTTTCAAGAGGCTCATTTAACCAAAATTACTCTTGTAAAAGGAAGATATTACACTACTAATTACTTACTTTCACCAGAAAAAATTATACTCTAAAGCTTTACCCTCTACTTTAATTTTACACGGCTATTTAAGTATCTAAGTCCTATCTAAGTCTAAGTCCTATCTATTTAAGTATTTATTTTCTACCTGCATGCAACCTACTTCAGCTTGTATAAGTGCAATTTAAACAAAATAAATACGCTCCGCTTGGAAAAATAGATAAACTAAATAAACAAGGTAAATAACAAAAGTGTAACTGGCACTTTTTTTTAAAACCTGCAAGGGGTTTGGTCGCAATAGCAAAAAATAAATAAAGTAAGATCAAAGCCCGATTATTAGCAGTCCAAATGGAAGACGATTATACACATAAAAGTAGCCTATTTCATAATAAATTTACAAATTTTGTCACTTTATTAGTTTGAGTGTGACTCAATTTAGAAAACTACTAGGCAAAATGTATGCAATATTTTACAAGAAAAGTTATCAGAATCCTTAATGTCCTCTAGTATTTGAACGTATTCCTAAAGGTAGAAAGACTAAAAATGCTCGCACTATGAGTGCCTGCAGGTTTATTTGACTGCGTTGGTAGTTTATGTATTTACTTAGTATTCTAAACGGTGTCTACTCTCTCCTGCAACAATATTTCAAACTTAAAAGGGATATTATAGTCTCAAGTAAAGGCTTAAATAACTGCGAGTCAAATGTCGCCTTCTTCCCCCAAAACCCCAGGGTTTGCATGACATGTTCTATAAAGTTTAGTAAGAATGAATAATGTCTAGACGATGTGATCGTTACTATTATCAATTTCTTGTCTTCCTGAGGAAAGCAGAACATAGAAGACTCAGTCGACTAAATAATGTCTGGTTTATTGGTCTTAAACATGCATTAGAATACTACAACCTCTATTTTGCTTAGAAATACGGAAGGAACCTTGCAATAAAGATCAATCTTAAGTGCAGTTACCTCCAAACCTGAGATGAGGCATTCATTGTCTGCCATTTATAAAGCCAAAGGTATACGAGCCCAAAGATACTGACAAAGTTTGCTAATTCTACATTAATGCAATGTTTAGACCTTAAGTCTCACGTATGCGAATCCTGGCAGCATCGAAATCTTCCCCCTAGCTTATAAAATTCGCAAGTTAACTCTGAATTGATCAAACCTGAGAAATAAGTGCAACACATCCCGGCGGTTTGTCTGCATAATGCTGGTGGATAAACTTGGCGTAGCGTTGCTCAATGCCTAAAAACAGGAATGAGAGTCCAATTCCGATTGCAAGGAGGAAAAAAGCGCTGAGAAACTGTTCCAAGGCTAAGGGACCCGTCCCCTGGAGCATCCCGTACTTTCCCTCCCCACGGCTTTGATGACCCCCATCCACTGAGCATGGTCCTGTAAAGTAGAACCGTTTCAGTCTCTCCAAATCACCTGTCAAAAAACACATTTTGTCCAATTTTAGACAATTATCAACTCTAATATCCTATTCATTAGAAAATTTCAAAACAAACTGCAAACTTCGTAAATTAGGACATCCTTCTCACAATCTTGCACTTTAATTACCACAAGTGTTTCCCAATTGAAGTTTTTTTCGGCATCAAAACACATACACCCAGATCTTAATATCGAATAAAAAACGACCAGTTTCGTTTATAAATATGATTTAGATCACCCACAATTCATTAAATAAGAGCGATGCTCTTAATAAGTAGTCCTTTGTTTTTAAACAGGCATCCGTGGTTCTTTCCCTTGTTCTTTACACTTTATAATTATTATTACCAGCAATATTATCTTTACAATTGCCAATACGCTTAATGAACAACTAAGAAAGATATTGTGCCCTGGAGAAATTAAAATTGAGCTTATCATATCATATTTGTCCCAGGATTGGCCTCTTTACAGCCTTTCCCTCATGAAAAGAGCTGAGTACAACTTGTGGTAGTTTATTAGATGAATTATATTCACGGAAACGTGTCGCAATTAAAATGATAATTCCTGACATTACCCAGTAAGATTATACTTACTTATGAAGCCTATTAATTAAGTTTATCCAGCCAAGCGTCCAATAATTCACGGCATTTTAGTGTTATGAGAAGAGGAAACCTTTAAAGCATTTGTAACCAAACCGTCGGCAAATAGAAGGATTAAGATTGTATAACAAATAAAGTAAATCATTCCACTTATTGCTCTGCTTATCTTTTAATTGCACATCCGCCTGCTGCTAATGGTTGTGGGTAAAAGAGTATAATTTTTACTATAAAACTACTGTGTTATTATTAATAACCTAAAAAGTTCTATTTATCCTCGCTTTTTCCGGTTTTAGCGAAAAGACGGAAGAAATTAAAAGGAGGAAAAATGGTCTTAAAGTATTCTGTAGCAAAAGTTTATGCATTTTATAAGCTACTTACTACCAGAGATTATTACATTCTGTACACGTCAGTATAAGATAACTAATTTACGATAGTTTTTACTACTTTTTAGGAAGAGTTGCACGAGTACTTCTACTAAAGCAATACTACACAACAGATGTAAACAAGTACCTACGGAGAACTACCCTTGCAATAGCAACTCCTCTTTTAAGAAAAGAAAGTCCAAAACTTACGGGAAATTTTATGGCTAAAGCAAATGTAAAACTAGCATCTCATGTCTCATAGAATTTTTTTAAAATTGTCTTTTAATGCAGTTTTGGACAAATTTGCTCATGCATGTCATTTCTTAACGATAGAGTAACCTCAAGTAAAACAACTGTAGCGTAATTCATAAAACTAAGAAAGGATTTTTTAAGCATTCATTATTTTTCAGTAACCTGCATATTGAAAATCCACCCCAAGCATTAAATTTAACATGCAGTTAAGTACAAGTACCCTTCTGCTGTTCATTGAAAGAAAATAAGTTGTAATATGCTCCAATAAATTTATTTAGCAAACCCAAAAAGCCACAAAGATTGGTCAATTTTAGATCAAAATATCTAACAAAGTCGGCTTGGAAAGTAATTATGTTTGTAAGCCTGAAAGACAAGAGTTATAACATTTTTACTCTAGTCTTCCCATGCATGCTTTCTGAACTTTTTTTTGCAGCTGAACCAGACCCACCCATTTCATTACCAGCCCCTTTACAAGTCCACGACGAACTTTACATTTTAACTAGACGTATTTTTGATTATCCTGTAAACCGTGCCAAGTCCCTCGCCCGTACGAAGTAAATTAGATTAAATATATCCACCTCCCTTCCCGTCCATTTCCCTTGAATTACTTTATACTTTAATATAATAAAACGTCCTCCACGTTCTTATCTCTTGACTTTCTCCACATAAAGTCCAATAAGATTGACGACAAGAAGGCGTCACTTGTTTCAACTGTCTTGAGGTAAGGTCTGAATTGTTAAAGAGATTTCCACTTCTTCGAATATATTTAATTAAAGAAAGAGCCTTGTCTTCTTGTTTTCTTACCTTTTTATAAATTATTTCAACATATTTAATGAAGAAGTTATTAATATCCTAGACCACTTTGCTAGATGTGAGCCGTGAGTGGAACGTTTTTCTAGGACAGAAGACAACCTGCTAACTCCTTCACATAACTACCTAAGAACTAATAACAACAGGCAGTAAAAGTATTGGAAATATGATGCATTGCGGGACATAATTTCGTCGCTTCACAAAACCTTTTTGTTAATTAACTCAAACTGCAATGTTAACATTACTCCCTAATTTATTAAAAGGTAAATTTGACTAATAGATTGACAATTCTCAGTATCCACTTTTGAGTTTGGAACTTTAAACTTTTTCCTGTAGGTTTTATAAGCTTAAACCACTTTAGGACAAGAGGTTACCGTATTTCCGGTTTTAATTCCCCTAAAAAACAAAGAAGAAAAGTTGCACGAATAAGATAAAACGAATTTAAATTTATAACATACGGGGAATTGTTTAGAGGGAGAAAGGAAATTAAAACCAGATACTGTAGGTAATCTCTTCCCGTGCAAAAAAAGCAGGTACTGGTACTATACTAGGTATGTGTACCAGCCCTACTAGCTGCAGACACCCAAGCTCACAAGTCACGTCCTATCGTATCAAGTAAAAGTAGACACAATGCAATTTCCTAGCCTCTTTTTCAGCCTTTTATCTTGACTCCTGACATAACATATAAATCCTGTATTCTGCCAAAAATAAAGTAAAAAGAAAGTACAAAAGGTCCCTCGCAAATAAAAGCCGACCGACAGTTCAATGAATGTCAATCCTTCTGTCTTTCCCTCACTTCCGTTTATTATTCGGTTGGCAGTTGGCCTGCATACCAACCAAAATTCAATACTACATAATATTCCCCAACTAACTCCACTGCATTGCATTGCATTACATTGGGTTTGCTAGAGTAAAAAATGAACATTATTTATTTATAATACAGGCTAGGGGAATGTGTCTGTGGAGAAATCTGCAAAAAAGAATTGCTCAAGCGTTGCAATATTTTCTATTTAAGGGTTGTTTCAAGTTAATTCTTTTTGTATCGCTGCTACTACGAACTTTCTCTCCTTTCTTTAAAAGTTGGCGTTACAAGTAGCAGTAAGTGTCGAGAGAGACTTTCCCTTGGTCCCAATTCGAGACTATGGAATGTTTTATTTATTTATGGAAAGTTGTAGGTAGGTTGTAAGGGCAATTTATTATTGAGATGTGAGTTTCTAATTCATCCCTGCAGGTCCACGGTAAGTGAAAGGACAATATTTATGTAATTTAGAATACGAATTAAGTGCTTTCTTGCCTGCTACCTGTTATTTTAGAATAATAATTATAAGTTCACATTTTAGAGTAAATAGTAGCGAACTAGTAGCAAATTATTTATACCGCATTTCCAAAATTACTCCCCCGTGGAATAACTCCCCCTTATTTTGCCCATGTTAACAGTTTTTTCAATTTTTTCTTAGAAAAATTTCGGGAGAAATTTCCGGAAATACGCTACTTAGCCTACATTTTGTACGGACAAACACAACCTGTTCCCTTCAACTATTTTTTGCAGCAAGGACGTATGATAAAATTTAAAAAGGCCTACACCAAGTTGTAATTTCAGAGTAGCAGCAATAGGACAGCAGAACAATGCCTTACATTTCAATCTATCCCATCCTTTCTCTCTTTCTTTGAAGTGTCTCAAAAGTACAAAGAAATCCCACAAAGTAGACATCAAAGAACGCAGGTTACCGTATCGTCTCGACTGTTTTCCGCGGCTACTATTTAATTTTTCCCCGTTGTGGGGTCCCAATTTAACATGCATTTAAATAGTGCCTCCGGGTTTATTCACAGTAATTAAAAGAGGGCTACTATTCGAAGGGAGGCATGGCATAGTATCAACATACCTTCTAGTATTTCCTGTTCTACGTGCTTTATACACAAAGTAACCAACTTACTAATCTAGAATATAACTAATCTAAAAAAGAAAAAGCGTCTATGGAATAAAAACTGGTCTAGAGATAGCATAGCTTAAATAACGGTAAACCCTCATCCCAGTTTCGGTAGATGAGACACGGATCCAATTTATTTTCACACTGTTAGACATCAATAAGTTTCACTAACCTTGTCCATCCAACCGGGATCTGAGTGATCTCGACGTGAACCGTAAAGAACCCCTATCCTATTGCTACTACATTTATATTGTTGCTTATTCACAGGTTTATATTCCAGTAAAACTTATAACTTCCACCCTTTCCTATAGACAAACATCCTTTCTTGCCTCCATCAAAATAAAACAAAGCACGATTCCATTGAACGTAAGGTAAATTAACAAAAAGCTACGAGCTCAACGCTTGCGGGTAAATCTGTATAGTAATTTTTACCTATAAATAACCATTGTTTTTTTTAAAACTAAGCATAAACGAATAGACACGCTTTCACCTACTTTCTCCAACTCTGTATTCATTTCATTACTCTAATGAAATTTAGAAACTAGGAATTCAAATTGTGACTTTCACTTTTGCAAATTAAATAAAAATAAGCTCTGCCTAGAGCAATAAAGCCGTCAGAGTAACTTACCATTCTCTTTGTACTCCATAAGGAACTTATTGAAGAGATGAATATACTTAGAATTTCTGGGAAAGGCCAGCCCATAGCCTGTGTGAGCGTACCAAGCTCCCTCAATCAACAAAGCACATGTTTCAGACGTATCCTGGTAAACTTCGTATTGCAGCACCGGCCCATCATACACAAATGCATCCAGGACCCTGAAACACAATAAATACAAATCATGCCATTACAATATACATTTTTACAATTACTTTAGGCAACTGTAATAACTTTTAAAATATAAAGACAGATTCCAAGTACAATTCACTGCAGTAGTAGTGAAGTGCAGGAGCATTCACAGTGCCAAACTGCCAAGAATAAATACAGTATGACTGCAGACACGTGTTTGAAAACCATCCTGAGCTAAGTTGTTTTAGAGATAGAACAATAATTAAGTACAGTATTCCTCCGACAATAGGCCGTCCTCGTTAATTAAGCCGCATGATATCCTTCACATGTTAAAAGGGGTATCTCTCCCATGTTAAATATGGTCCAAGAAATCATTTTTTGATGCATAATCGGCGGCCTATTGTCGAGAGAATACGGTAAGTGCCACAGTAAACTTTATCATTATCAAAGAAAACTTTCTGCACTTTGAACAACTCTTTGCTTTCATCTATCAAAGAGGACAGGACATGGCACAAGTACAAAGGCTTGTTAGAGATAGAGAAGGCTAAGAAATGTGAATCAAATCATTAATGCTGTTGTGGAATGGGTTTGAGCTACACAAAATAAGTAGTACACCAATGACGATAGTTATAAAAGGCTTAAAATAATGGGAATAACAAGAACAATGGATCAAACACATTTTATTTTCTGTCAATGAAAGTAAAATAAACTTGCTATTTTAAAAACAAAGAGATTGTTTTAAAAACAAGAGAGAGAGAGAGATTGAAGTAACTTAAGAAGCCTTCATTCATGCTAGAAATAAATGCAGAAACCAAAAACCTTGCTCTACTTTTGATACAATTGTTTAATGCAGGTCAATTTATACTATTATAAAAGTTTCAATGATGGAGACGACTGTCAGGTCCATGGACTGTCAGTGTTAAAGATGATTTCCATCAACCGAAAGTGCTTTAGTAGAAGCTCAAGCCACTCACCTACAAATTGCTCAATTCTTTAGGAATTTTAATAGCTGCGAACTCCAATTTAAAAAATTATACCTGTGGAAACTTTTACAAAAAACCTTTTATATCCTAGCACTTTCTTTAAACCTCATTCTTCGCAACCTTTCGGTTTAACAGCAGTGACCCTCCATATTTATTTTAAGGTTAAGAGTAGTTCGCGAACATGGAAGTTATAAAAATAAATAAAACTGAGAGGTACAACAAAAAGCTTTCTGAGGCACTTTTCTTCTCACAAACCCGAGAGCTTTATCCCATCCCAATCCCCAAACCTGACAAGGCCTTATTTTCCAATAAAACCTTCGTCATAAAAATGGTAACAATGGGCCTTATGATATGAACTTACTGATCCCGGACGGCTCTAACCCCTTCTGTAACATTGTGGACGTTATATTGAGTCATATGAAGATGCATGTCGGGATGATGCTTTTTCAACAGGGAGTCTGTATGGGTGTGGTAAACCGTTCCGAACTTCATCGCTGGTTTCTGGCTCATCGGGTTATTGAGCTGTCAATGGAGTGAAAGATATTTATTAGATTTATGATAATGAGAAAGACCTTAAGCTATCGTACAATCCAAATTGGTTTCTTGGAAAAAATAATACTTCAAAATATCCAATTTTTTCCCAAATTCTTGAAGCATTCTTCGTGAAATGAGGGTAGTTTTATCCAGGCGATAATATACTCTCAGCTAGAATATATATATAGATGTTGATACTGTCTGGCTAGACTCTTTTCTGAAGAGTTAAAGTTGTATTTTTATAACAGTGTCAAGACGGATTCTAGAAGGATTTATCCAGACATTTTAGTAGTAGTAGTAGTAGTAGTAGAAGAAGTAGTAGTAGAAGCAGTAGTAGTAGTAGTAGTAGTATTAGTAGTAGTAGTAGAAGTGGTAGTAGTAGTAGTAGTAGTAGTAGTAGTAGTAGTAGAAGCAGTAGTAGTAGTAGTAGTAGTAGTAGTAGTAGTAGAAGCAGTAGTAGTAGTAGTAGTAGAATTAGTAGTAGTAGTAGAAGTGGTAGTAGTAGTAGAAGTGCTAGTAGTAAGTAGTAGTATAGTAGTACGGCCCAAAAGTTAGACAGACCTCGTTATTTCTTCTTCGTTTTCTCGTGTTGGCCAAGCCCTACTGAATAATCCTATAAGCCCAAATGGCAAAGATGCAAGTCTTACGCCTCCAGACGATAATACTGCACTTACATTCAATATGATACGAAGCTAGTTGTTTAATTCTGCCCCCTAAAGACCTAAATGTGGAAGTAAATGGCACGTTGGGTAAGTAAACTGACGCATCTGGTATGAAATTAATTATCAAGATTAAATAGCCCAACATATTGCACCCAACTTTCACTTCCTTCATATAGCTCCCATTAGCAACAGTCTTAACTCATTTTAGCTGGTCTAGAAGTAATTCAACAGTAAATAAGAACGTCTAGAATACAAAGTGGTTCTGTTTAATGTTTAAACAAATAACTGCTTCTGAAATCAGGAAATTTGCACAAGCAATTTCAACAATTCATTCACCATGTCTCCTAACTTCTGGTGAAAAACACACACACAACTTAGCTTGCTGACGATTTATAATACTAAAAGCGCTACCAAACCGTCCTAACTGTACCTTTATGTGCCATGCAGTTTCAATACAGTACCGTATTTCGGTTTTAATTCCCCGGAGCAATAATAGTTTCCAACCAAAAATTAATAAATTGTTTAGCTTAGGTATGACAATAAAAACATTGCGAATTTGAGCAGGGAAAACTTCAAATATTATTATTATATTTTCTAAAATTAAAAATTAAAATTATCACTGACCTAGAGAAAGATAGACAATTTCTATTTTCAACACAAAATGTACAGAGAAAGTTTTACACTGAGTGACGAAGGGGTACTAATAAAGTACGAATTTAAACGGAAACTACGATATTTTAGTAGGAAATGCAACTACATACACAAAGAGTAAAGCTTGCTTATCAGACCAACTCATATAACAAACCAAACCCAAGGAGTCCACTTCACTTGTCCTATTTCTTATCCCTTTCTATACTTTTATTTTTTCCTCTTACATAATCCTCTCTCGTTCACCCTCTGACGCGTGAAGGAATTCTTTCATCTAGGCCAAGAAATAGCTACCACGCTACCAATAGTAGTTGGTATTGCTACTAGAAGAACTTTAAAGGTCTGCTTCCTCAGATCATGATCATCCCCTCCGTAAAACTACTGGGTGTCATCGTGTCATACATAAATATACATGAACACAACCCAACCTACACTTTGCTCCTCTGTGTACAAATTTACTACCAGTATATTATTGTCCTTGAAGCCTTCCTCGACGTGTATTCCATTCCAGAGGAAACTTCCACCATCCATACTAATTTGCTGTTCAGACATGGCAGATCTACAAAACTTTCTATTCCATAATATAACAATGTTAGGCAAGGAAGGACCGAAGTGAGCGCTTGTAGACTGCGATAAATAAATACTACTTATGGAGCAAGTCACTTCAGCAACAGCCGTTTCCATTTAAAGTAGGATGAGTTCAAAAGCTAACTTTCTCCTACCTACTTGCCTCCTGGAAGCGATCAAATATACGGGTTAAATTTAGTTTTGTAACGTTGTAGGAATCACCGTTGTTAAGTTTAAATCCGTCGAAATATGTCTACCGTTTATACCGGGTATCATGTGAACCGAAAATGTATGGTCTGGATGTTGCCCGGTTTCGGGGTCCTGAAAATTTAAAACCCTACGTCCCACTCTATTCTAACCTTCAATCATACTAAGGGTTATTTGGTAGACCTCTAAGGGTCTTCTTCTTAAGCGGCTTAAACAGAATAAAAATCCTTTGTCAATTTATCATGTACTTTATTATAGCGATAGCTTTTAATATTAAACACCCATTGTTAAAGAAAGTTCCTGGTAAACCCGAAGAACCACATGAACGGTACATATTAGAGAAGTAGGAGATTCCACACAATGCTTTCTCCTTAAGTAGAAAGGCCAAATCCATTACTTTTCTGCTGATCATATGAAAGTGTAACACAATAAGAAAGAAAGGGATTGTAGCCAAAGTTGTCAAATCATAGTAAAATAAAATGCAGAAAGTTACAACTTGGGGTTGAATGCATGTCTTTAGAAGATATATGGTGAAAGTTTAACTTTTATTACAGCAGCAGTAGATTAAGCCGTTCTGAGTAAGTAATCCAGCCGTTTAACACAATGAAGGAAGTTTGTCTACAATATGACATTTTGGAAGCTTGGCTAACTTTGAGGTGATTATTTGTTCCTGTGAGGATTATAACCAGAAGGTTTTGTAGTATAATCCAGGTTTTTTTCTAATTCACAGGTTTTTAATTATCATACGGTTCATATGACTCAGACTAGACGATGGGATTATAAACTTCTAAAGGCTTAAAGCTTTTACCCGTGTTAACAATTCCCGTAGAGCTACTAAAATGCTTTGTCTTTAATAATTAATTAAAAGTAATTCCTACTGCTGAAACTCTGAAACAGAATGTTCAATGTTTGCGACAATAATTCTACATTGTCTGTGTGTGTCTAGCCGCAGTATTACTAAACGCTTTTGCCTGCAGGTTTCATACTTCAAACCCCCAATATACCACAAACTTATTATTCAGAGCGCAGAATAGAACAACGAATTTTTGTCATCATCCCAATAGACTTTTACACATAATTACGACTTGAATCAATGCAAACCCCAGAATCCTTTGAGCACACGTTTCACAAACAGAAACATTCAAATGAAAAAATACATTCGTGTTACAATAGGGAAACCCTTAAATTAAGCATAGCAAATGTTTTGGGATCCCAACAATCATAAATAATTCATAGTCCCTCTTCAAAATCTGTCATCCTCCACCCACCACACTTTCCTCTGTGCTTCCTTTTAAAATACTGATGAAAACTCACGTACCTACAACCACTTCTCCAGCCCTTCTACAACTCTATCTGTCAACTCTCTGCTATCTGTCGTCGGGTAGGAAGAAGAATTTTGCTCTTTTTTTACAATGGCACAAACTCAGCTATATAAATCTGCAGAGCTGTCATCCCCGAAATAACTATCCTCATAATAATAATTCCACCAGTACGACAGTCACGGGTTGCCTGTGCTATGGTTCCTGTGGTGCTAATGTCAAACCCCGTCTACCCCTTTTTGTCTTCATTATCTTTACCACTTTTTTTTTATAGAAGTCCAGGATTTGGGTATCCTACTATCCTTCCCATCCAAATAAGGCAAACCTCGGGACTACGACTTTCTCCGTATTTATTTTCCTATTAGATTTTGGTTCTTCAAATTGCTCTTTTACGCACAACCGAATAATACTTTGTGCATTCTGCTACAATTCTAATTAAACAGTACTGTTCGTGACTACTAATCATTTTATGGATCGAGTTCCTCAAACCATACGAGGCAGGCAGCTTTAGTAACTCGTCGATCTATGATTTACTTTTCCCTGAACGTGCGTCCCTATTTGGCTTCGACTAGATAATACCTTACTTTTTATCCTGTTTCATTATCCCTTTAGTGCCCAATATAGTTACCTACCTGTTAAAATTAATTAATCTACCAAAACAAGCGATGTCTTAATTTCGAGATAAGAAACTTTGAAGTGGAATTAAAATTGGAACTTTGTAGTTCACTTTAATTTACTAAAACAGCGATTCCAATTGAAAACTCCCATTTTAAAGTTACAGGGAGACATACTTACTTCAAAATAAACTTTACAAATTTGGAATTGTTCTGGCCCTAAGCTATTTCTTGTAATTATATACATCCAACAAAATAATACATACCCTTGGATCATGAATGCCATCAAATTTGTGACTTTCCTCCCTCGTGATCATGAACACGGCCAGGTTGGCAGTGTAAGTGGCCAAAAATACTACAGCAAACATGGACCAGACGTGGACGACGAACCTGGAAATAAGAATAGTTAAACTCGATCAGCACATGTAATACAGTCAGGCAGTATACCACATTATGCATGAGACAGCTTGATTGTAAAAAAAATCTCTTTGAAAGCAAAAAAGCATTAAAAAAGCCACCATACTGATCCAGGTATGAGCTTCGTTTCCCCATAAAATTAACATAATCCCATTATTTTTACTCCAAGCATTTTCATCAAAAGAACAATCATCAGAGAAGCAAGCCCCCTGTTCCGGTTTCATTATTTTAAACATTCAGCCAACGAAAAGCTTTTTGGAAAACAATCATAAATTTAATGAGATTTAGTACAGACGAACAACCGAGCGAGAGACAGATACGAGAGTAGCAAAGCTTTCTTCAGTTTTAGAAAGCTTTCCTTAATCCTCCATTTTAAACCCAGCTTTTATGAGGATTAATACCAAGTTTCTAATGGGATTTTCAAGCAATCAACGAAATAATAGTAAGACGTTTTGCGGAGAAAGGCGAACCCTTGTTTAGTACCATTTCAACCACCAAACAAATTCCTTCCTTGAAACCATGCTACACATTAATACGGTATTCTGTGCCTATACTTGATATTTATACTCTTAAATCGACAAAAGCCGTGGCTCATTTTCAAAGTTTGAATAATTTACAAAATCAAAGCAAATAATTTATTTCGTTATAAATGAATCCAGTACTGGGACACTG
Organism: Hydroisotoma schaefferi; assembly: GCA_034682405.1. Taxonomy (NCBI): domain Eukaryota; kingdom Metazoa; phylum Arthropoda; class Collembola; order Entomobryomorpha; family Isotomidae; genus Hydroisotoma; species Hydroisotoma schaefferi. The sequence goes on along the minus strand of JAQFZX010002574.1, from coordinate 5,071 downwards.
AAATGAGAGTGCTTATGACATATTTGCACTTATTTATCATTCCTGCTAAATAACTGAGTACCGCAAAGGTATAAACGAACGACATAACCCTCTCTATTGATTGTCTTTTGTGCTAAAAGTAGGACAGACAAAGTTAACTAACAACTGAAAAGTTACAAACATGCAGTAGACTGTAACTGAGTGAGCGTATTCATGTGGGAATCCATTGTAAATCAGAGTGAAATCCCAATATGATGATACCCCCTTATCTCTCTCATCGTTCAATCCATTATTAAGTTTAGTACGTTGCGTTGTTGTTACTACACTACTGCTCTTCGACTTGTTTGCTTTGCTTCCATCAACAATCCTACCCTTAATAGACCTCTATTGCATAGTAACATTGAACAGTAAGCAAATAGGTTTCCATTGAGTCAGTAGCAGTAGTCGTAGATTTAGCAATCATTTACAAAATCCACTTTCACGAATTCGAGTCTTTCTCTGTGCAAATAGTTCTTAAATATAGAGAAGGTGGATGAAGTGTTTGCACCTATTGTATGATATTTAACGCGTCCATCCTCAATTCAGGAAGTAGTTACGATTACAAAGAGAGCTACACTTAGCAGTCTATGCTGTGAAGTGAGATGGGAAGTTGGCTGAAGTTATAAAGCAATGAATGAACTTCATAATCTGGTACAACGACATGTAGATAGACACAAAGGTGAGTCCGTTAAGCGATAGAAAAGGTTCTGATTTGAAAAGTTGGATAAAAAATAAAATACACCATCTTCAATAAATCTCGGATTATATATATCTTTCAGGTTGCATGGACATCTCCAGAAGAATTAGGGTTATTATTTAATACATTTGTCTACAATTTCTAAAAAATTGAAGATTATAGTCATTTCTACGGGACGAACAATCAGTTTTACGGTACGTTCAACGATGTTCAAAGTTCCAAACAAATGCGACTTTTTCAAATACCGTATTTATGGAAATTACTCCCCTGGGGAGTTAAATTTTCAAAGGAAAAATTTAAAAAACTTTTTAACACGAGTACGATAGGGCGAATTTAAATTTTTAATATGGAAAGTAGGGAGGAGTTATTCCGGGTGAAGAAATTTCCGGAAATACGGTACTCTCAATTTACGTTATCGAGATCCTTTAAACAAACTGACATGAAGTTCTAACCTGCCAGAGAACAGAGAACTTTCCTTACTCAAGTGATCTACAAGCGAATGAGTAATACGCGTTTGTCTGTTATTTATTTTATTGCCAACTTCTTTGGCTTTGACTTTTACAATTCCCCACTTACTAGGAAAATAATATTGATTAACAAAAATTACTTAGGTTTTTTCGGTTGTGCACATCCAATCTTCACCAAAATTCTTCAACAACGCCTCTTTACAAACTGTCTTGTTCTGATTTTACGACCTTTGGCTTTTAAATCTCTTACTTAATACATAGTCTCCATGAATTATCATCGCAGTTTAGCTTCATTCCACACTAAAATGTCGCAAGCAATCTAATTTACAACCCAGGTTCTTTCATCCATGATACATATATTCAAATACGAATAATGTAGCGTGCATGAACTCATCTTCCAACACTGTGTAGCTCAAAACGATTACCTCAAAAATAACATTTTATTACAGAGCAGACATAACAAATAAAACCCTCTCTTCTTCCAACCGTACTTTCACGCTTTATGTTGAAGCCCAAGAATTCCAAAACACGATTCACTTTCTCTTTCCCTGTCACGGTTTACGTTATGGAAGAATCTGGTTAAAAAAAGTATCCAAGGGCTTTTCAGACGGATCAGAATGACACAGAGAGACACCTAATTACCGGTAGCGATAGCATACATCTTTAAAATGGGCTACATGACAAGCAGAACACACCACAATCCACAATATTGTATAGTAGTAGTCATAATATTACATAGTAGTAGTGGTAGCAGCAGCACTAGTAGTAGTAGTAGTAGTGGTAGCAGCAGCACTAGTAGTAGTAGTAGTAGTGGTAGCAGCAGCACTAGTAGTAGTAGTAGTGGTAGCAGCAGCACTAGTAGTAGTAGTAGTAGTAGTAGAAGTAGTAGTAGTAGAGATAGTAGTAGTAATGGTAGTAGTAGCAGTAGTAAGAGTAGTAGTTGTAGTAGTAGTAGTAATAGTAGTAGTTGTAGTAGTAGTAGTAATAGTAGTAGTTGTAGTAGTAGTAGTAGTAGAAGTAGTAGTAGAGATAGTAGTAGTAGTAATAGTAGTAGTTGTAGTAACAGTAGTAGAAGTCGTCGTATTAGTAGCATTAGCAATGCAGAGACAGTACAACTTTTACTTTAGCAGACAAAAGCAGATAAAGTAACACTATTAAAGTTGACGTTGAGCAAGAAAAAAGTAAAATAGAGGGACTTACTTGGCAGTGAAGCCTCTGGGGGAGTCGATGTGCACGGAGGCTTGAAATAGTCTAGCCCAAACCAGCCAACAGGACCGGAATAATGAAAACCTCGCTCCTGGTTTCGCTTTCGTCTGAAAAAAGTGAAAAATTCATCCTTACCATAATACTATTTCCACAGAAAGTAACAATGCATAGTCGACCTAAAAAGGTTGTAAGAGCTGGAAGGACAGCATTTAGAAACTTTTAAGTCGCCGCTAGTCCCTCTTCTATAATTCTATTCTTGTATCAAAAAACGTTCTACTACTTTCACCACAAAAAAGATAGCCATTCCTCGGTTGGTCGTTGGTACGACATGCATGACAAGAGTACCCTAAACCTTGGATTATTGCCACGAGTACGTTTACCAAGGATTTTAAACATAGAACAGTTCTAAATAGAGAAGTCTATTAATTATTGGGATATATTTAATTTTGAGGAAACCTATGGTCAAATAATTCTTTATTTGTGTAGGTATCTATTATGCATAACTAATAGATGTTAGGTATCCCCTTCAGCAAGTGTATATTATATGAGCACTTCTAGGTAAAATAACTTTAGCTCAGTGCTGAATTAAATTAGCTAAAAAGAGGACCCCAGAGCCCTGTTGAACCTTGAACCTACTGAATAAATGTACTGTATTTCCCATAGAGTAAATAATAGAATTATATAATAATATCCTATACTCTAAGGTATTTCCTGAAATTATTCCCCCTTTAATAGTTCCCTCCTCTAAATACTTCCTCATCCCATTTCAGATTAAAAATTCGCCCACTCATTCTAAGCGTTTTTATTTTAACTTTTCCTTCAAAATTATAAATCCGTAGGGGAATTATTTCTGAAAATACGGTACTTCAAGATCTTTACACAATCGTGTATCCACGTCACCCGCTTGTCATAAAAGCCTCTTGACCGCTTTTCTATCAGTCCACAACTCTCCAACTTTTTTCTTCCATCAAACATTTATCCACATTCGAAATTGCAGTACATTTTTCCTAGCTATGCATCAAGTGGCATCCCACGAGTAAAAGTAAATTTACCCTCCCCTTGATGCAAACATTTACTTAAAATAACACTCCTCCCATTCCCATTCCTTTGCGCCGTTCAAGAATAAAATAAGACTTAAAACCAAGACTTCACAAGATAAGATTTGCACAATTGCTTCAATAATGCAAAGTTTTACCCCTTCTGGAACTTCCACTTGAGTCGTTAATAGGATAGACAACCTCCTAAAACAAACAAACCAGGTCCTTCTAGCGAAAAGAAATCTGGATCTGATTTAAACATTTTATTTCTCAAGTATTTGTCCGTGGTGATGCTTAACTACTATTTCTACAACGCTTACAAGTCCCATGCATTTTTTTCTCCCAAGAACTTTCAACAGGTTTGTTACATCCTTAAGAAGCATCCCTTAACTGTAATGTACATATTTTATCTATTTAAAAATAAAAAGGGATTTTCACAAGCCTCATCCCAACCAGACACGTCTCTTAAACTCAAACTATAGAAAAACCACTTGGAGAAAAATATTTGACCCCCTTGACTCAGGCCTTCATTTAAAAGTAATTAATATCCGACCTAATTTCCAAATACCGTCACACAAACTGTATACACAGATCCACGAACAACAATTTCAAAGTTGTAAATCGTCTACGTAGTATCCATAAAACATAATGCACCTTTAAAATAGCCGTAAGGTGCTAAGAAAAGTAGTAAATGCCTCAGAATCATTGTGACCCTGCAAAACGATCAGGATAACAGACGGAAGTACTCGATCTCACTCAACTAAACTAAAAGGAAATAGACGAACAGATTTTTCATATCTAGGCAAAACTTAAGACTTTCATCTAACCGATTTTACTCAAAGTAGGTACTTCGGCAAATCTTTCTGAAATCGTCCTTGCTCTCTTCGACCTTATTCTTGTGCCAATAAAGTAATTTTGTACGAGAGAGAGAGAGATAGAAAACTGTGGATCTACTGTTATGCGAGTCATGTCAATACAGATGTTGTTGAATATGATAAGCGTACGTAAATGTGGAAAGGATGAGGAAGGAACGGGAGTTGAATTTATGAAGTGATGTGGTAGGAAAGGAAAGCACATAGACAAACTACAAGGATGCACGAAGATGCAAAACATATTAAGCACAGTATAAGTGAGTGACTCACTCACATGGAGTAGTGTACCCTTAAGGAAAATATACGGAAGTCTTGAGAAACTTTAGCTCTTAAGGATGAGACTGGTGTTTTTGTTGACTTTTTTTATGTAAAGATCTCATCTTTACGAAACTTGAGGTTTTACGACAAGGACTCTCAGTACTTTCTCTCACGACCTAACCTCCGATTCGTTGACGCAGATTTCCACTTTCTTTAGTATCTATAGCTGGTTGCTGCCATTACTGTTTTTACTACTACTAAGACTCCTACTTCTACTACCACTACTACTATTTCTACTGCTACTGCTACTACTACTACTGCTACTATTAGTACTACTTCTGCTACTGCTACTACTACTACTACTATTAGTACTACTTCTGTTACTGCTACTACTACTACTACTACTATTAGTACTACTTCTGCTACTGCTACTACTAACACTACTACTACTATTAGTACTACTTCTGCTACTGCTACTACTAACACTACTACTACTATTAGTACTACTTCTGCTAC